>JANSVA010434577.1:0-18600 GCA_025504915.1 Erythroxylum reticulatum | reverse complement strand
TTTGGACAATAAGAGCAAAAAGTCAAGAATTGAGAGCTCTTTACACCTAACAAAAACACGACGGCATTTAAGTTTGGCTTGACAAAATTTTAAAAGGCATGATGCTAGTTGGTGGTGGAGGAGAGAAGTTTTTAAAAAAAGCTTAGAAGACTTTTGAATATGGAGAAAAATGATAGCTGGCGGTGGTAGAGAAAAAGGACAGCTGAAAACGTTGAAAAGGATGAGACAAAAGAATATTGCTGGCGGCGTTTAAGAGACTGGCGCAGAAAGCGAAGAAAAAAATGAAGGGAGTAGGCGTGAATGAGTGAGCTGATTGACTGAACAAGAAAGGAACGAAACATAAGATGAAAAAAAAGAGAGGAGGCAGCCCCACTTAAAACAAATCCTCTCCACTCACGTTGAACGATATATATATTTTTTAATACACTCACTCACGGACATACTACACTACACTCACATTACATACCACTCAACACTCCTTACACAAAAAGAGTTGGGGAGAAGAGAAGCAAAACATTGCAGCTGGTGGCAATGTGGAAGCAACCTCCACTTCGTTAAAAAACCGCCCCACTCACACACGTTAAAACATGGAAGCTGGTGCAATAAAAAAGGAGATTTGAAGCAGCCACGTCGAAATAGCATAGGTGCATGAGAGTGGAAGGCAGCTGTTGAAGCAAGAGGAATTATGTGTGGCTTGAGGAAAAACATGTTGAGGAGACAAGGTTGAAGCAACTGGAGGCATGACCAAGTTGAAGCAGCTGGTGGACAAGGAAGACAATGAAGCAGTTGGCGTGAACAACCCTGCACTAGTGGACAAAAACGTTGAAGACAGCTAGTGGAGATAAATGTGTTAAAGCTAGTGGCGCGATAAAATTTAGCTGCAGGAAAAAAAAGGGTGTTTTTAATTTTTTTATTATTTTGTATTTATTTTTGTTGTGTGGATTTAATCACTGCAAACATGTATTATGAACATGATTTATGTTACACTGATGAATATGTGTGAGTACGTTTTTCTTTTCGGTTAAGGTTAAGATTGATATTGCTGGTGGCAAGGGTAATATTGCTTCTTGTAAAAAAGTATCATTTGATTTATGTGATAGGATTGGAAATTATTTGTAGCAATAAGTAAAAAAGGAAAAGGAATATAAAGAGCCTTATATTATATCTTCTAGAGATGATGAAGTACCAAAACTATTAGATAAAAGAAAAAGGAAAGTTTCTATTGACATATTCTTATTTTTCTCCAAGAACTACTCTCGATTTCTAATCTAGTCTAAAAAGTGTTTTGGTTGATAAGGATGTTGTTTTGCGATGTCAAAAAGCATGAGCAAAATGGTTATATCATTAATGTATTCCTTTAAATGCTTTAAATTTACTATGTTTTCAAGAAGCAAAGATGTTGCAACAATGATAGGTCTAGGATTTAAGGTA
Source organism: Erythroxylum reticulatum (assembly GCA_025504915.1). NCBI lineage: Eukaryota > Viridiplantae > Streptophyta > Magnoliopsida > Malpighiales > Erythroxylaceae > Erythroxylum > Erythroxylum reticulatum. Next base: position 17,169 of record JANSVA010434577.1, on the reverse strand, counting down.
CCTTCTTATTATGAGATGCATGTGCCTTTGCTTCAAGATTTGAAAAAAGAATGTCAGTTAATTGTGGATACATATAAGTCTAGTTAGGAATCAACAAGATGAACTATTATGGTAGATGGGTGGACTAATTAAAGACAAAGAACATCGATTAATTTCTTGGTTTATTGTAATATTGGAACAAATTTTATCAAATATGTTAATACTTCTGATATGATAAAAAGTGCTAATGATTTATCTGAATTATTTTTTGAAATTATCGAGTGAGTTAGACTAAAGAATGTTGTGCATTTTGTTACGAACAATGCAGCTAATGATATATAAGTTAGGTACTTATTAAAATCAAAGTATGGGCATATTTGTTGGTTTCTATGTGCTGCTCATTGTATAAATTTTATTTTAAAAGATATTAGTGGTATAGACCATATTTCTAGTCTTGCTTCACTCACATCGAAGATCATAATTTTTGTGTATAATCATATCATAATTTTGTCTTGGTTAAGAAAGTAAGAAGATTGGGTTGAGATCGTACGTCTCATTGCTACCAAGTTTGCAACTACATTTATTACTTTGAAAAGTATTTATGAACATAAACAACTACTTCAAAATTTAGTGACAAGTAAATACTTTTCAATTCATAAGTTATCAAAGAGTATAAAAGGAAAAGAACTTTGTGCTATTATTCTAGATAGTAAGTTTTGGGATGCTTGCTTAATCATTATAAAGATTGTGACTCCTCTTATAACGTTGTTAAGAATTGTTGACTTAAATAAAAAGTCATTTTTAGTGTATATATATATATATTTCATAAAACAATTATAAATCTTTTCAAAGTGAAGGAGAAATTGTACAAGTCTTATATAGATATTATTGACTGACGATGGGATAAGCATCTTACTCAAAGGATCCACTTATCAAACATAAAACAAAGATCACAATTTAAACAAGAAATTCAATTTCCAAAGTAAATAAATACATATTAAAAAAAGAGATATAATGATCACAAATTACATTTGATAGAAAGAACTTAATAAAAAAAATCAATTGTCGTGTTCACATGAACATAGTAATTGTAGAAGTGAATAAACAATGTAGATACTAAATTTTTGTTGGACAATTATTTCATTTTAATAATTTAAAAAATAATTTTACACTTTTTAAGGCCAATTTTGTCTCATAACCTTTTTCATTGGGTTTTATCATTTTGATTTGATATAATTATATCTAATTGAGATTGATAATTTTAATTGTGATTAATTTTTAAGTAATCAAAATTTGTCTCAATTTTTGATTAATTTGTTTTTATGATCTTTATCAATTTTATTAAAAGATGATGATGATGGTGATGATGGTAATGATGATGATGGTAATGATGATGATGATGATGATGATGATGATGATAATGATGATGATGATGATGATGATGATGATGATGATGATAATAATAATAATAACAATAATAATAATAATAATAATAATAACAATAACAACAACAACAACAACAACAACAACAACAACAACAACAACAACAACAACAACAACAACAACAATAATAATAATAAGATAATATTGGACATCCAGATAGACAACTTGGAAATTAAGAATTCAGACCAAACCTACTCTGATACCATATTAGAATTTTAATATAGATAAAGTGGAGAACCCATTAACAATGATTTAGTTTGAGTTCAACCATTAACAAAATGACTAGAATTAACCATTTGGATAATTGACCATTTAAAATTTTCATTTTTAATAGAAAATACAAAATACAAAATAAGGAAAAGAACAAAAAGAAAATAGAACGTACAAGCTGCACCAACAGAGAGAATAAGAAAGAAAAATGAACAACTGAGACAAAGGGAGAGAACTCTTGTTTAGACGAGAGGGAGGAACTCAAAAAATGCCTAGAAAAAAAGGGGGTCAAATCTTCTATACTTATAACCATGTACCAACTCTGTTCCATACAAGCCCATCCACATATGTCTTTGAGTCCCACATATTTGTGTGGATGGGTTCGTATGGAACAAGGTTGGTATAGGATTATAGATGCAGAAGATCTGGTCCCAAAAAAAAATAGTTAAGATAAAAAAAGGAACAACCATGAAAAATAAGGAGGGGGCACATGCAACAAACAAGGAGAATGAACATATATAAACACTTCATATAACGTAACTCTCGCTTTCTCTCCACAATAAAAGGAAACGACATTGCCGTTCTGTCGTTCATCGCAGCTAGCCTACACTACCGGTGTAATCATTTGATCTTTTATGTTCGTTTGACCAGAGATTCCAAGCTATTCATGGCCCAAGTTAATGTCTTTTCTTATAGTTATCTTAACATTTACCATTACAAGTTTCTGTACTCGTTACTATCTTTGGTGTCGTTGTCATCAGTGAGGACTTCTCACGAGTTCAGAACATTCGAGTTCAACATTTCTAGTTAAGGGAATTCTAGCCTTCTCTGAGTTTCTAGCAAAGGGTTGTCAGTAATTCTCTACCATGGCCTACCATGGTTGCGCGATTTATGTTGGAGACTTGCCACCACCATCCGAGTTTATGGTTTTTGGTTGCACTAGACACCGAAAGGAACCTCTTCTGGTTACCTTATGATTGTAGTAGTTGCGTATATAGCTTCAAAACCGCTTCTATAAGTGACTAAAGCTTAATATTTCTATCCTTAATACGCCATCACCAAGCCAGAAAATGTTGGAGTGAGTGGCAAAAACCAATATACGAACCTATTCCTTATAGGTCAATGAAATCAATGAGAATTCTGGCTAAGGATAACACAAGAACATATCTTTTGATTAGAGGTCAATGACATCAATCATAGTGATGACTAAAATTATCCAAGATTATAAAAGGATCTATACCCAAAATAATATGAATAAAAAGTCAATACTTTGATTCATGTCTTAACAATATCCAAACAATGTCAAGATATCATAGCCTTGAATTATGATCCATATTTTGTTATTTCCTATCTTTAGCTTCCACATCAATGGTGGATTCTAACAATGGGATTCATTCAAGTAGCAATGATATTCTCACGAAACTAACATCCCACATGACATAAACAGTCCACCTAGCTTCATATTAGAAGATGTGTTTTATAGTCATCAAGTTAGATTGCACAAACTATGCTTTTTGGTCCCAGGTTATTGAGAATAGGGGTGGTAGTTAAGCTTGAGTTTGACTCATCCCGATCTAATCCAACTTAAAGTTAATGGGTTGGCCTAATTTGATCGTGTTTTATGCTCAATTTTTTTTAAATTTTGGGCTTTAGGTTGGACTAGATTAAACTTAGATGTTATTTTTATTTTTAATTTAAAAATAAAAAAATTAGGGTTGAACTGGGCTTTGAGCCATTCAGGCTTGATTTGGTTTAGGCTCAGACTTTAGGCCAGAGCCGAACTTGTGTAAAACTTTTCAGGCTAAGGTTGAGCCTAGCAAGTGCATCCCAACTCAACCTATTGACGGGCCAACCCTATTACTAGACCCAGTTGAGATATACATCCCTGATAAAGATAAGTTAAGTTGTATCAAAGATGACTTACCTTAACCCTCACAAACCCAACATTCCAGAAGTGCCACTTAGATAATGACATCGTGAAGGACTAGTTTATAACTTTTAGATTACTTATTAATTAGTAGCTTCATTCAATTTTTAATGGTAAAACAAGTCCAAGATTCCATTGCTATAACATAATTTGACGATAGTGACACCTCATATATGTGTAATCTCTAGCATCGGTTATTATGTATTAAGTTGGTGGTTCCTTTGAAAAAAATTATGACAACTTGAAATCCAAAAGGATATAGTTTCGCACAAATTATGAATTAGCTGCAGAAGCTATAAATTTTATGAAAAATATGAAAAAAATCAAATACGACATGAACAAATCAATACCTAAGATTTGGTAACACAGTTTGACACACCTTGCCTACGTTTGCGAGGCCCTCACCTAGCTTAAACAATTTTCACTTATGACATAAAAATAGTTTTACTTAAGGGATTACAAGGCTGACTCACTCTATTCTTGAAACTATCCCTCGTCCTCACAACTCGTGAAAGTATTTCACTCCCAATAACATGATCATCTCATGTTAACCTTAATAGAGAATTTTCTCAACAATGTTCGATAATAAAGAGAAGAATTAAACAACTTAAGTAATTTAAACAATAAGGACATAAACAAAGACACTTGAGATAAGAAAATAACTCCCCTAACAATGTGGCTTCATCAATGAAAGAATGGGAAGTTTTCCACTAAAAATTCTGGTGTGAACCTTCGATAATGTCACTGAGTTAACCCATACATAGGAGTCACGAAAACTCAATGAAATAACAAACATTTTATCACCGGAACGTTATAAACACAAGAGCTACAACAACTCCATCACTTTTGGAAAGTCTTCACACAAAATACAATATTCAATAGCCCAACAAAGTCATACAACCCTTAGAGAATACCCAGCAACAAATTTGGACAGAATCACTAGTAAAATAAACATTTCTTCATCGAAACGTTACAACCAATAGAGCTGCAACACCCACAAAAATTATTGGAGTTTTTCACACAAAACCAATAACAAAAGACTACCCAGAAAATCACTCATGATGGATAGAAAATGCAGCTACCCAATTTGGAAAAGATCTTTGCAAATTAGCTTCCAAAGATCACTCAGAATCCCCAAAAATTTAGCTGCCAAGGCACCATGTCCTTATCGGTTTTTCTCACACAAAGAAGCAACAAAACAACCCCAATAAATCATGCAATAGGTAGATAAAACATAGCTATCCAATGTAGATAATGTGAAAAAATAAACAAACATTTCATCACCGAAATGGTGCAAACAATAGGGCTATAAAAACCCACTAAAACTGTTGGAGATTTTCAACCAAAAACAATGATTGGACAACTCAAAAAAATCATGCCCATTAGAGAAAAATGGAGATGCCCAACACAGATGAAATCCTAAAAGAAATCCAGCTAAATGCATAACCAATATTTTACTCTTTTTCCTATTTAAAAATCGTTAAAACAACTATCCAAAAATCCACACTTTTGCATATAAAATACAAAGACATAAATTTACCCAAAAACTACCAAACTTATAGCTGCCAACGATAACGTAAATTACCGAGATTACAGCTGCCATAGATAAGAACAACCACTGAAATAGGCTACCAAAGATAGCTCCAAAATCACCAAAAAATCTGCACATTATCTTCATTATGATATGGTGATATTATCCTAAATAAATCCTCTCATCACTAGGATTTTATCTTTCATTTAATTTTATCTTCAAGAGTCCTAACTAAGGTAAACTTCCAAATGTCCAATTACAAATAATGCTTAAAATTAATTTCCAAGATATCATAACATATATCTTAACACAACTTATAAGATTATGATAAGATATTGATTTCTGGTGATCGAATCAATGACATGTGATATTGATATCTAACAGTACAATAATATGCTTCAAGAAGAGCAAGTTTGTATTTTTCTCGATGACCTTGATGATAAACTCAACAAGCCTTGTTTTGTACTTTACAAATAAGAATAAATAAATAAATTTTTTATTGTGATCAAGCAGTGACAGAAACTTAATCAAGAAATAAAAAAATTAAAATATAAAGGAATTACTAGGAAACAAACCTTTGGTCTAGTCCACATCTATATTGAAAATCACATATTAATTACCAATATAAAATAAATTAACTTATAATTTATATACATCAAATAATAAAAATAAATAAGAGTTCAGATTTTAATTCATACGAAAGAATCAATTTCCTTTAATCAAGGGTAGAAAATCATCTATGTAAGGCTATATATGAGACAAGGAATGAGAAGAGTGAAGATGGTTGTTTCCCTAAACTCTAAAAAACTTAAGATGAAGAACTAATAAAAAGTTAGGGTTTGGGCTCTTTAAATAGGGGAATCCTTGTATGAAATCCATACGAGGCACGATTTAGGACACCATGTATCCCATGCTATAAATCTATATGATTTTATCTAGGGATCCAACTTTGACATGCCCATTTCTAATGTCATGGATTGCTTTGTCTAACTATCTTCTAGGTTAAAACACAACTATTTCCTAGACTGTAGATCTTCTTTTAACCTTTTCGAATTAGACAAGGGCTTAAACAAACCTGTACCTTAGACTATAGATCTTCCTAGAATTTTTTGAAAATAAATACTACTTCAAACAAACTTGTGCCTCATACCATATTTCTTCTCAAACCTTTTTTCTACCACATGACCTACCCCTAACTCATATGATAAGTTATGTCTTCATCCCCAATAGTGTTTGTGTGTGGCTTTGTCTTTAAATTTAATTTTGACTTTTTTTTCAACTAATAACTCCAAAAAATTAAAATATGAAAGTTTTAGAGCTCTTTATAAGCTTTATTTATCATCTTGAATCATCTCAATCAAATTATTTATGCCTATTTGTGAAGAAGTGTCCAAATTGTCTAAAATTTTTCGAACGACTTCATTTTGCACTTAAACCCTCTAATTACATCCCAAATCAAAATATAAGAATAATGAGTACTTTTAAGCATAAAATAGGTATAAAAGAGTAAACTAAAAGGGGGACTATGTCATTTTTCATTCCTTTAAGTAGGTGTATGCTCACATCTATCGAGAAGCATTGCGAAAATAAATTATGATGGTTAACACCCTGAAGGCTTCCTTAGGTGCAATCTTAGCTTTAAAAGGATTATGCATAGAAAATTTGCCTCTTTTCCCACTGGTTCCACTTCCTTTGATAATGGAGGCAAATCTAACTTGACTAAGAAATGATAGCAATTTAATAGGCTAAAATGTTCTAAAGAAAACTCGAGACATATGCTTCAAACTATATGGATATCTTGATAAGTGGCATGAATCCAAGCCAAAAAAATGTCGTGAGGTTTCAAACATTAGTAGTTGGATTAGCAAGGTGATAGTGGCTATAACTAAATCACATCTCTCTCCCTATTAAAGTTTTTTTTCATAAAATTTCACATTTTATCATACTAGTATTGCAAATTCCTATTAGGTGATTTCTCTAATTTTTGGGGTTGACACTATAATGTCCTCAACTATTAACAGTATAATGTCCTCAACTATTATCTCATACTCTCTTTATATCGTCTCTCTTGCATTAATTGCTATCTTTTTTAAAAAAAAAGTTACAACCCTTAAATTGAACTATTTATTTCATCCACTTTTTTTTTGCTTCTTTAGGATATTCTCACAAGGGATCTCATAAGGTTTGCTATTGATAGAGGAGGCCTTATACTACATTGATGATTTCAACATGCATAGAGCACCTTCCATTTTTCATCTAAAAGACACCACCAATGTTGGCTCTTACATCGTCAGTTAGTTCTTATCTATTGAATTGAAATAAAAGTAGCATTCCTTTTTCTTTAATTCACACCAATGTATGGAGTCTTATCCTATTATATACTATATTTAGGACATGTTAATTTGTGATATTTCTTAATGATTGAACTCTACTAAAACATAATGTCATTGTTTCCTTTTATTCCTTTCATTCTGTTATAAAAACTTAGTTCTTGGCTAAGATTCAGAAATTGAGATCTAACAATAATGGAAAATTGTAAATCAAAGATTTCATAACTACTTTAACTTTTTATTCAAAGCTATGTCCCTAAACCCCTTAATAAAGTGGGATTACTGAAAAGAAAAATAATCATTTACTAGAAATTAATTGAGCTATATTAATTAGAGCTCATGTTCCTAACCAATATTAGGCAATGTTGTCACAACTACCATAAATCTACTCAATAGGTTGCCCTTTAAGGTTATGAGCTTTCAAACTTCACTTCATGGTCTCTTAATATATACCACACTACCATCAATGTTGATAATTCCCTTAAAAAATTTTATTATGTCACCTTTGTTCACCTTCATAAAAATAAAAGATCAAAACTTGGCCTATGTGTAATAAGTTTTATTTTTTGGGGGGGTTTAGCTTATAATAGAATTATGTTACTATAGATGTCACATTCTTATAATCTATAACATTCTTCCGTCCACCAAATTTCAATTCTCATTTTCAAGGGGAGATCTGGAATAAAGAACCAAATATAATAACCTTGGAATAAGTAAGGAGCCATAAGAACCTAAAGTGCCAAATATGACTCTAGAAGTATCTTTAAAGGATGTTCTTGAAATTATTTTCCCTCATTCTCTAGTAATTGATGACCCATCTCTTAAGAATGTTCTTAAGGTAAGCACTCCTATAAACTCATAAAATCTTAACAATATTGATATTTTGTTGGTTGTAACTTATGTTTTAAGTATAATGGCGGCAAGTCACCAAATAAGTACTCTCCTCAGATTAAGAAACAAAGCTTGAAGTATCATATTGTCAATTATATGTCTAAAAAATAGCTACCTAATACCCTTAAAACCTTTTTATATGAACTCTCCTCTATTGACTTTCCTACCTATTTTGAGGAAGAAATCACCAACCCTAAGTATGTCTAAGTTATAAATGACAAAATAAAGGCCTTAATAAATAATGAGACATTACTAGCTAAAGAGATGAAAATGGTGGGGAGTAGATGGGGTTTTTCTACCATCAAGAACAAGGTAGATGGATCAATTAATTGATACAAGGAAAGGTTAGTAGAAAAATGTTACATGCGAATATATAATGTAAACTATCAAGAGACTTTTTATTAATGAATAAGTTAGACACTATAAGTTTTCTCTTATCCCTTGCAAGAAATCTTGATTAGACATTTCAATTTCAATAAATCTTGAATGGCCATTTCACTAATTTGATATAAAGAATGGCTTCCTTATGGAGAATTAAAGAGAACGTCTCGATGGATATCCTACCAGTAACTTCAAGAAACGTAACTATGTGCAAGTTACAACAAGCAATATATGGATTAAAATAATCACCTAGAGCATGATTTTGGTGATTTAGCTCTATAATGAAGAAATATGGATTCCAAAAAGTAATTTAGATCATAGATCATACATTAATATTGAAACATCGATAGGATAAGATAATATCCTTAACAGTCTATGTAGATGGCATGATTACTACCAAAAGATAGCTCAAAAGAAATACTAAGGATTAAAGAACAATTAGATAAGAAATTTGAGTGAAGAATCTAGCAAGATTAGGATATTTACTGGGAATTAAAGTTATGCAGTGAAAGGAAGGCATCTTTCTTTCTCAAAGAAAATACATCCCAAACTTATTGTCGTAAGTGGGAATACTAGAATGCAAGCTCCCTAACATAATATTTTTTAAAACTAGAAACTTGTAAAATATTCTAACCAGGTGTTGATATGTATTTTTTGAGAAATACTATAGATTACTAGGCAAATACACCTTTTATTCTTATAGTAGAGTCTAGTGAGCATAAATGTCATTTCCATTGGTATTACAAGTACTAGTACTAATTGTCTTTCTATTATCTAATATAGTAAAATGAATAATTGATTTGAAAGGAATGATTAACTAAATTAAAAATAATAGTGTAAAATAAAAATAAAAAATAAATAAGAATGAAGTAAACCAATTGATAAATAAATCCCCTAAAACCTTTCTATGCTTAGAATTATTTTTGATGAAATTATTAACTCTAGTTTCTTAGATCGATAGAAAATTTAAATTTATAACCATATTATTTTCTCAAGAAATACAACTCTTATCTTTAACTTGATTGATTGAAATTTCTTTCTAATCAAAATGCCTAAAAATTCATTAATGTTTTCTATAAATTTTGATGTCAGATTTAACTCTAGCCCAGAAGATTTATTTAATCTTATCTTTAGGTTTCCATACAATTCTTTTATATTTATGTAATGATCTATTCATACATATGATTTGTCAATCCTTATATATGAAATCTGAAAATGAATCAAAATGCAGAAAAAAATTCTAAATCAATAGTAAGAAATAATCATGAATAATTTATTAGAAATAACTCTTATCTTTTTTATTTCTATTAATATTACTTTTCACGTATTTCACACGTAAACAATAACTATAATTAATGTAAAATTCATAAAACTAATATATTGGAATTGGTAAATGATATTACCATATTCATAACATGTTACGAGATATGATTATGATATGTCCAAAGAAATTCTTTACTAATATAAAGTAAACAATTTGAATGTGACCATGTTAAAAGGTTAAAAGAAACTTTGTACAAGAAACATGAAAAAATTGTCGAGGAGCACGTTAAAAGAATACATCAATTTCTTGTATTTACATAGAAAATTTTCTTTAGAATGCACCATTGCACGTGATTATAATCTACATGGAAGCAAATAATGTATTATAATTTATTCTAAGATGATCTCAACGAATCAAATTTCAACTATAATGTGTTCTAGAATGATAAAATCATCTCAAATCTTAATCAATAATTTATTTTAAAATAATAAAAAACTATCTAAAATTATTACCGAACAATTTTTTCCGTAATCATAAAAATTGTTTCAAATTTAAAATCAAAATCCAAACCGTAATTTAAAGCCTAAATTTGTTGTTGTAACTAAAGACTACTGATTTAAGCCTGATGAGAAAGTCAACTAAATTAATTACTAAAGCTGTAATTTAAGAGTAAAAGACAAAGAAAAAGACTACATTAATTCCCCTGTTCTATCGCAATAGCAACAAATTACACAATATGTTTAGAACAAAAACAATCTAAGAGCTCTTCGTTCGTATACAAGGTTGAAGAGTGGGTCGCTGCACTGTGGACTTGCGACAGGGAGGGCTAAGGATTTGGGTGCAAGCCCGGGTGCATATGGCGGGTGAGCGAGTTGCATGGTGAACTGGCAATGGGGGTGGTAATTAGACGGCAAGCTAGAGTGGCAATGACTGGACGACGAGACTGAGAGTTAAGAGAGTTGGGAGTTGGCTAAATGGGGAGGGTCACGAGATTGAGCTAGGCATGAGGACTGTTACATAGATTTTTCTACATTTTTCTAACACTTACCGTATTTTATTACTCCAATGGAAAACTAGACTAAGTTAAGTAACAGTCCAACTCGGTGGAAGCCAACCCAAAATAAAACAAAGACCCCAAAACTCAAATGAGCAGATCACGTGAAAGAAATTAAGGGGAAGAGATCCTTATCGGGGAGACAGAATTTTTTATCTAATTTTTATATAATGTCTTATTTTATTTTATGAATATTAGCTATTTATTTATATAGGTCCTATATTTATTTATATGAAACTCATACAAAACTCACGTAAATAAATAATTGAAATTTAAAGAATAGAATAAGATATCATAACAATAAATAATTGAAATTTAAAGTACAGAATAAAACATCGTAACATCATTAGCTAGAGAATCTGGACTCTTCATCGGGGGACTGAAATCTCTTAAAAAATGAAAGACAACCGGTACACGTGAGAGATGCTATCCGTGGCCAGATTAAGTCCAGAAATTTGTGGTTAGAGGAGGTCTTCATCGGGCTATTTAAACTAAGAAGAGCAACAAAAATATTTAGTAAGCAATGTATGCAGAAGGCGCAGATGTTGAGAGTTCCCGAGGACCCTCACTGTTCGTGAAGAGCTATTGGGAGTGTTAGAAGAGCCACAAACCATTGTAATCGAGCTGGTTCGTGACCTGTAAGGAAGGATTTTGACGCTTATGGCGTCGGGATATAGCAGTGTCCGAAATTAGCAAAGTCTAAGATGATTGAATGAGTCTCTTACCCCTAAGCCTCTTTGTTCTAGATTCCTATGCTTCAACTACTTTAAAAATGTTTAATTTCAGTTTGGGAATACAAGTTTGACTGATTGAGACAAATCTTTCAATTATATCTTTCATTACCGAGTGAATTTGGCATTCAGCAATGTATAAATTCCTTGATTCCTTATTTATGTTCTTCATATGATTGGAGACATCCTTTGCATATTTGACTGTGAGTCACCGCTGTCTTCGAGTCATTAGTCCATAATTGCTAGTGAATTGATGAAATTAGTAGCAACTAGCAACTATTTGGGATTTTGGTCAATCAAATGGCTGAGCCTAATTGGGGAATTGCCGGATCTGGAAATTATTTGTTCTTAGGATGAATGCCCAAGGGCTAATGATGTCTGTTAGTGAATAACGTGTTTATGAGTCTAGGATTGAGCTGGTTCGATTTTAGCTAGTTAAGGGAGATAGGTAGAAGATAAATGGTGAGTTTTCTACAATTGGCCTGATAATTAACTCGGATTGTCGAAATATATGAATAGAAATCAACACACTGCCTATTCATTTTTAGATACTAGATTAGAAATAGGTGTTGTTTACTTAATATCTAGATTAATTTAGTTCAATTTAAAGACCATCTTTACCCCTTATTGAATTGGAGTAACTCTTTTCCGTGGTGGTTAATAAGCTGAACTGTAGGTGTTGGATGAATGATAATCGATTTTGCATTCTTGACTTCCGATTTTGAGTTGAGTTTGAACCATTAGTTAACGAATTACTTCATTTGTTTATGTAAACTTGTGGAGTAAATTTTTTGAGATAAAATAAAGTAAATCAGGGTAAAGTACCCAGAACCAAGTTGAAATTTGATTTCATGCACTGATCTATGATTTTATTTGTTCTGTCAGCTCCGTATCTCCATTAAATACATTGCATTTACTTGTTAATCTTTGTTTAACTTCAATAATAGTATAGACTGATAATTAAGTAAAGTAACAAGGCATGAAATGAACTTCAGACCCAAAAATACAAACCAACATTTGATGGAAAGATCTGAACTTCACTTGCCCAGGTTAAGTTTCTCAAGTAAATTAGATGTTTAAGTGCTCATAGAATCATCCGAAGTCAGTTTTATAAGCTAAAAAAAATCTCTACACTGTAAGTTGAAGCAGTGTAGGACTATCTCTGACTTTGTCTATGATATGATTTATCTTCAGGATTACTTACGCTGTGAACCATCTAATTATATTGGAATGAGTTTAGGAAGCAATTTAAAAGCTGAAATTCCTGCTTAATTTGACTATTGTACCTGCAGAGTTAAACCCAAAAGCTGCAATTTTCAACTTTCGTTGTTCGATGATGATTCTAAGTAGATGTGTAACCTACAACCTAATTTACTAGCATTTGAATCATCAAACAATGAGCAAGTATGTGGCTGAATAAATGAGATCATGGTTTTTGGCCTAAATAAACTCTATAATACGCAAGAGAGCTGAATTATGCATAATTGGTTGCTCGTTTTATAATGCAGTCCCTCTTTTTTTTTTTCCATTTGTTTGAGTTCTGATTTGCTCTGTCACTTGCTAACATCTACATGCATCTAAGTGCAAATTTAAACATGAGTTTTATAGGTAATAAAGCTAGAGATGCACTTTTAAGGATGATTTCATATTTGCTGCAAAAACTGTTTTCCAGGAAATTCAGATTTGTGAAAAGAATATATTTTGCTTTTATTAACTCATCTAAAATTGCAAAACAACTTGGGCTATGTATAAATAGATGCGGGGAGATGATTAGAAGGTAATTCGGTCGTTAGGAGTGAAACTAAAAATTGAGATTGAAATTCCAAACCTACACGATTTGACGTCGCCATGGAAATTCCAGCATTATATCTTGGAGAAAATAAATGATGAAGTAAATAAATTTCCAGCACTTGCATATTAATTGTTAGATTCTACAAAATGGGTCATAAGCTGGTTTCTTCCGAGTTTTAGTGCTTCAAGGTTATTTTCCAAGGCTAAAAAGACACAACACATAAGTCTGAATTTGTCAGTGTATCCATCTACCTTCGTGTGCAATCAGGTCAAAGTTTCTTTCTTAAATATGTTAGAATTGTTACGTTTTCCACACATTAAACATAAAGACCAATTAAGGAATTAATTTGCAACAAAATGAAGTTCAAAATCTTGTTTTGTAAACTTGAATTTAAAACTAAGTGGATCAATTATTTGTATCGAGTTTTAATGCATCTCTCGTTATCTAAACTATTTCTTTTGTGTTGTTTCTTGATTGTTAAAAGGTTGCCTTAATTTAATATTACAATTTGAGTCTTGATAATTTATATAATGTTTTTAGTTGAAGAATATGCTACATTCGATTGAATTTCTGTTTATCACAAATAAATTTTTGTATTTAATGTAACTTTTCTTGTGGGATAAATCCTTATTTTTCCTATACTAAATTTGGTTAGTACAAGTTCTAATCTGATACTAGATAAGCTTTGAGGTATTAAATAAACATGCACTAAACATTAAATTTACCTACTAAACAGATCCTAAATTACCCACTAAAACATTATACTATCTATAACTATCAGCCTCCAAATTTGCAACAGAATTGGTTTACTCTAAACATGCCAAGGGCTAGCCTTGGAGTAGTTTAGTAGCTACTTTGTCTGTGAAATCAAAAAAGATGTCATCACTGTTTACCAAAACATTAGTTAGTCTATATTGCTTCCAGTTTGTTGTTGCCCAGTTTTTCATCAAAAGGAAGGCCATCCTTTTGTTAATGAAGAATCCAATGACTGTAGAGCACCATTGCTTTGCTCCTAGCATGAGAATTTTAATGGGAGGTGTAACCATTTCTTCATTTTCAACTCTACTATAAGGAAAGTAGCTTAGTTTGGAATTTGCTTTCTAATGCTAGAATAGCTAGCTGATAGGTGTAAATTATACTATGTTTTCATAGATGTGTAAGTGTACTTTTGAGTATTTCTTAGATGATTATCATTTATATAGGCTTAGAATTATGTTAATATTAGTGTTTGTTTATATTCGAAGTGTTTATATGGTTATGAGCATGATTTGGATCATAATTTTATGTTTCAAGAAGTTTTGGATGTGTGCTTGAGTGTGTGGAAATAGAAAATTGAAGAAAAGAGAAGAATTGGATGTATGGAAGTGGGCCTCAGACAACTTTTCCAACGAATTTAAGCTTTCCATCATGCGACTCTTTTTGTAATTTTAATGTTTTAGGTTTATTTTTGGAACAAAAATTAAGTGGGTAAACCTTAGAAATCTTAAGAACTGTTTACGAATATAAAACACTTAAAAAGAGCAGCCACCATCTTCCAAAAAGAGAGAGCAAGAAGGAGGAGCAAGAACAGCAATCCAAAAATTCCAGATTTCAGGTTTAAGTTCAAACCAAGTTCTTTCTTTCTTTCCTTTGTTTATTTCATTAAAATTGATATGTAACTTGGATTTGAATAAGTTAGTCATGTTTAGGATGCTCTAATTATCAGATTTGGATTTGTTCTTGAGTTTTTTAATGACTTGATTGTTGTTAATTTCAATTCAACTTTCTAGTGTTGTGATGTTTTGGTATGCTAATACTTGAATAATAAACTAAGAGAGTGGGTCGAAAGTAATCTGATTAGGTTGGGTAACAAGAGTTAATAACCTAATAAGTCTCCAAATATGAAATTGGTAATTATATGAAGAGAAATCTCATCTAAGGACTTGATTATTCAATAGATCATTTAAGAATTAGTTGAAAACGTTAGGTAGACTTTTTGATTCGATAGGTTGTAAAATCTGGAATTTCGTAATCAATTAGGGTTAATTGATTAGGTATTGAGAAAGACTAGTTAATCCCTTAGAAGATCTAAGATCAACATATAATTGAATCAATAGTAATTAGGGAGCAAAATAACAATAAAATGAATCCTAAACTTCATCCTTGATTCTCCTTACATATGTGTGGTAGCTCATTTGTTATTTGATTATTTTCTTGATATAATGTTTTAATTTTCTATTATTATTTAATTTTAATAATCTTTTATCTCTTTAGACAAAGTTAGGATCATTTAGTTTTAACTATATCCTTGTGGGATAGACACCTTTAATACTATAAGTTTATGTTTCGTATACTTACGGATATTGGTGGTTTTATTAGAAGTAAAACTTGCTCAACAAG
The DNA here is from genome assembly GCA_025504915.1 of Erythroxylum reticulatum. Lineage (NCBI taxonomy): Eukaryota > Viridiplantae > Streptophyta > Magnoliopsida > Malpighiales > Erythroxylaceae > Erythroxylum > Erythroxylum reticulatum. Next base: position 1,257 of record JANSVA010434577.1, on the reverse strand, counting down.
TTTTTGGTGCCGTTGTAGGGGAATTAGCTTACGACTAGTTGAATTCCTTTGTTCTAAGGAGTTTTCATCAATTCTTGTGGTTATGGTATCCAATCATAAGAATTTTTTTTTAAAAAAGGGAAGTTTGGGTGCAAAGTTGAACGTGTATTGATTTGGACATCACAAGGCAACAATGAAGAATCTGAAAATTTAAATGCCAAGAAGAGATAGAAAGAAAGATGATGGAGGAATATATCCTAGGGAGCAAAGGAGCATTACGAACTTCAATGATGCATAATTTGGTCGGGGAAGTAATCATTTTTATTGGAACACTTACAATTTGGGTAGTAGAACCACCCAAATTTCTTTTGGTCTAACAATGTAAGAACTCAAATGGGAATTCAAGTCATGTCAGGATTTTAACAAGATAAGTCCAGTTTATGGGATTCTAAATTGGACAAGATCGTGGATAAGCTCATGAACATGGAAGAGACCCAGAAGAGACTGGAAGGGAAGTTTGAGCAAGTAACAGAAGATCATGCCTTTTCTATTCATAATCTAGAGATTCAAATAAGCCAGCTTTTATTGGGAATTATGTAAGAGAAGTGAGCAAAACTTTCTGAGCAACCTAGAAGTAAACCCAAGAGAGCAATGTAAGGCTATCACACTTAGGAGTGGGAAAGACTTAGAAGAACCTCTGAAAAGACAAGTTAAGACCCACTTTGTAAAAGACTAAGAGAAGAAGAAAAAGGATGAAGACAAGAATGAAGAGCCTCCATACATTCCTCCTGTTGGGAAATTGGGTCGAGATCTGATCCCGATCGTATCGAAATAATCACGAAATATTTTCATGACTTTTGATTTCCCGAAAACCCAGATCAATTTAATTCTGTAAAATGATTAACACAAATAATAATAAAGTGTAATTTAATTTGTATCTTATTTCGAACCTTAATCTTTATCTTGTTATATCCCTTGAACCTTTTGCGAAACCAATCCGTCTCAACCACCATAGCCGCATAAGTGTCCGGCCTCTAACGGTATCCATAGAACAGGTTGAGAGAACTCTATAACTCTTACAGAGAGGGTTAAGCAAGAAGTCCTAGCTCTATAGAGCTTAAGCCTATTTATAATAAGCTTTGGACGTTTTAGTAATCTAATTGAAATTAAATTCTAATTTCAATTAAACTTTAATTGGAAATAAAAATAATTCTAATTAAATACCAATTATGCCCATATAAGATTCAATATCTCATATTGATCCTTATTTATTAAATA
>JANSVA010434569.1:0-18600 GCA_025504915.1 Erythroxylum reticulatum | reverse complement strand
GAGAGGATTGGACCACTAGCCTATAGGTTGGCACTGCCACCGAAATTATCACAGATACATGATGTCTTCCATGTTTCCATATTGAGGAGGGATAGATCGGATCCCTCTCATATCATTCAAACCACTGAGATTCAGTTGAGAGATGATCTAACTTATGAGGAGACTCTAGTAGAGATTTTGGATACTAAGGAAAAGATCCTCAAGAATAAGACAGTTCAGCTAGTCAAAGTTCTGTGGAGAAACATGGGATCCTTTAAAAGCCATGAAGGAGAAGTATCCATATCTCTTTGATGATTCAGGTAAGAATTTCAAGGACAAAATTCTTTTAAGAGGGGAAGAAATGTTAGCCCCAGAATTTTTTTTAATTAAGCATGATTTAAATGAATTATGAAGTTTTGATAGATTAAGTTTTAGAGTTTAATTATTATGTTAATGTTAGTAGGATTTTATTATATGGTTTAGTTGTATTAAAGTAGTAAGAATGATGATGGGCATTTTTGGAAGATCACTTAAGGTTAAAAGACATAAGGCATAAAGGAAAGGGTAAAAGGGACATTTCACACTCATTAAGGGTATTAAGGGAAGAAACAAAGGTGTCTTACATTTGAAGAAGCCAAAAACATGAGTGAGAAGAGAGAAGAAGGAGAGTTTCGTGGGTGAAAAAAGAGGAAGGAGAGAAAAACAAGATAGGGTTCCATTTTCTTAGTCTTAAAGAGTGAATTTGAGGTTGTTTAAGAAGAGAAAAAGGTAGAGGAAGACAATAGCTTTCTTTTGAGCCAAGAAACTCATTATTCGGTGAAGATTAAAGGTAAGTGCATTTTGGATTCTTTGGATTTTTGGAAGGGTTTTAGTCCCTGTAGTTTAGAAAATACATGGGTTTATGTATTCTAGGATAAATTTTATTGAATATGCTTTGTGGGTTTTCAATTTTGCAACCTTATTGAATTTAGGATTTTGCCTATAAAAAGGGAATCAAGAAAGACAAGGGGCGCAATATGAGAGGCACATTTGAGCAAGCTATAAGCAAGGAATTCAAGGTGGGTTACATTTTATAATTAAGTAATAAGGCATAAATTTTCCTTCCAAGAAATGGAAATAAATGATTTACAACTACTTTATTCATGTGCATTTATTGCCTTTTTAAATGCTTTAAAAATGTGATACATATTTGTATATGAATTGCATTATTGATTTATGAAATGAACGAAATGATTCTAGAAAGAATATGAAAATAATTTTTGACAAGACATTATGGTTTTGAATCAAGTTTTGAAAATGTGTCATTTTAAGCAATATGCTTACAAGATGTGAAATGCATGATTAAGTGGGTTTGTGGTGGTCCCTTAAGTTAATTCAAGTGCACTTTGGATAAAGGTTTCTTCTGCCTACCCTAGTGGCATGGAGCTCCTTTAGGGACTCCCCTAAGTTCACGGCTACATAAGACCATTAAGTGGGATTGCGATATTACGTTCTGTTCAAAGCTACACATGATCATTATATGAAAATATGTAGTATGTTCTATTTTGGACCCACCCAAACCATTTGATCTGCTTATGTGTTGACAAGTTTAACAAATGTGTGATTTATGTTGCTTATGAATTGTTTGATAAATGAGAATTTGGAAAATATGTGCTTTATAATACAATGTGAATTTTTACAAAGGAAATGAATATTTCAATGGTTTTTACTTGTTACTGATTATAAAACTATTACCCACGAGCTTTAAGCTCACCCCCCGTTCCTCCCCATCTTTAGGTGATGAGCAAGAGATCAAGTGATTGAGCATAAAGGCATTATTTCGAATTCTGCTTATTTTGTATTTTAAGCTAGCTTTTGCAAAACAAGGCTTTAGTTGCATTTTGAGCAATTCTACATTATGTAGACTATGTATTTTTGGATTATGATGTATTGTGGCTTGAAATGCCCATTAAATCTTTATAAAACTCTCATCTTATGATGTTAATGAAAAATGATGTGTCTTGCTCATAATTTCTCAAAGTTTGTATATTGCACTTTTTCAAGTTTTTCATAAGGGTAAAAAGTGTGTTTTGACTTCAGGGAGGGAAATAGGCTTGCTCTAGGAAGAATTAGACAAAGTTTTCGTCATAGAAGTTGTATCTTATCCTCTTAGCTTTCCCAATATATAGTTTATATTTTTAGACTTCGGATGAGAAAGTTATGAATGTTACATGATAATAGGTGTTGGCAGTCTACTAAACTATCCTTGACAACTTTTCTATTTGATTTTCAGAGTTCGCCACGGTGAACCCAAAACACACCACGGTGAACTTTTCAAAAAGGAATTATCACCATAGCAAGGCCAAAATTTGGTCATGGTGAACGTTTCCCGAGAGGTTTTGTTCTTTAACTTCAAAGTTTGTTGCGGCAAAGATAGAAAGTTGGTCGCAGCGAACACTTTTTCCTGAGGAGTTTTTAATTTATGATTTTGACCCCTTTTAGAGTCAAAATATCTCTTTGGGGTCTTCATAAAAGTTGTAGATCCAGAAGTGCTCTTCAAAATTGTTATGGAATGACCTTAATCCGACATATCTAGAGAAAGGTATGCCTTTTTTTACCAAAACATGTCTGAAGAGTATGAATAGGATATTATACTTAACATACTTCTGTATTTTGATGATATTTTGATCTATAGAGATTCGAATGAGGTGATTCTTCATTAAAAGTAAACTAGAGACATTAAAATACAATTTTCCTGAAGAAGTTATTTTTGAAATTATTATTCAAAGATTTCTAAAATATGTTCTGAATTTGAAGGAATGAGTTTGATTTTGGTTACTAGCTGGTGTGAGCCCGCCACCCTTATGGGATGTGTGTTAAGATGTCACTTAGGATGTTGGGAATGTTTCTTGCAAGGTCTGGGTGTCCAACACTTATGGCATCAAAGCGACTAGGTTTAGGTCCACTTTGGGAACTAGGTTTAGGAGTATCCGAGGCATGGAATGAGTAGTTTTAAAATATGAAATGAACATGCATTGTATTTAAATAAACCTCATACATTGTTTTGTATTGTTTTAGATGATTTGAAATTGTCTTTTTTTAAGCATGAACTAAAAGTTTTTAAGTGTTTAAATTTAAGGAGTGAATATTCCACCTTGAAAAAGAACTTGAGGAGCTCTGACTCGATCTAGCTCTTACCGAGGAAGTACGGATGAATAGTATGTTCTACAAGATATGGGCACACACCTACTCTTAGTTCTGAGGCACCTAGTGTTCAGCATGAAGTTCCATCATCTCCTCCTCCTATGCCCTAAGTAAACCCTTTAGATCCATGATTTTTTCAAGCCTTTCTTAGGCTTTCACTTATGTCATGGGCCAAGGGTCACAAGTTTCGGTGCCAGCTCCGGTGGAGAGGCATGGATAGTATGATAAGCTCCGCAAGTATGGGGCTGTAGAATTTAATGGTACCATAAATTCAAAAAAGGTTGAAACACGCTTGAAGAGGACATGGAGAGTCCTAATTTAGATGAAGTGCTCTAATGAAGAGAAACTGGACTATACAGTCAGGTTATTATAGGGGATGCCCTCCATTGGTAGTATCAGTGCCCCATAGTCAGATTTTGCTTCTGATACTATCATGGAGAGATTTTGTAGAAGTTTTTAGGAAGAAATACCTTTCGAGGGTTTATATCCAAGAGAAGGCCAGGGAGTTGCTAAATCTCACTTAGAGGGACATAAGTGTGAGTGAGTATGAGTTAAAGTTCACCTAACTTTCACAATATGTGGCCAACATTGTTACAAATGAGGAGGACAAGTGTCGCAAGTTTGAGGGAGGAATTTATTTAGGGATCAAGGAGAAAGTCCTGTTCCACAACTTCTGTGACTACTAATAGTTGGTTGTTGCACCCTAAGCTGAGAAACTGGAGAATATAAAATATGAAGTGAATAAGAAGAGGAAGAAAAGGGAGCAATCTTCCAAGAAGGGGATGACTGATCCAATGCCTGAGAGGGGTATAAAGAGCTTCCACACACAGAGTGAGGTGGGAAGTAATGCCTCTGCTAAGCACAAGCAATCAAGGCCAGCTTTACTGCAAGCCTCCACTATGGGAGCCAATAACAGGGTAGAGAGGAGTAGGAACATGAAACCCCAATGTGAGCATTGTGGGAAGCTTCATAGGGGAGAGTGCTTCAAGTTACTTAGAGTATGTTTTCGATGTGGAGAGAAGGGATACATGATCAGGGACTATCCCTAAGTAATAAGGCAAGAGGGGCCGCAGTTGCAAGCCCCAAGGAGAGCAGAAACAGTGGGAACCAGGTCAATCACTGAGGTGGGCAGTTCTACAGTGATAAGGAAGGTTATTCCTCTAGGAAGACCAAGGGATCAGGCACAGGTTAGGGAGTTCACCATAACCAGAGAGGAAGCTATAGCCACACTTGAAGTTGTCATGGGTATGACTCGGTTATTTAATTCTGAAGTATATGGCTTGATTGAATCTAGCTCCACGCATTCATTTGTTTCTGTAAGCATGATTTTATATGATGTGAATTTGGTGTCATTAAATAGTCCCTTGATTGTTAGCACTCCTGTAAGGAGGAAGGTGATAATAAGTCAAGTATATAGAGATTGTGAACTAGTTATTGAAGGTGTTAGACTAGTAATAGACTTATTGCCTCTAAAGCTAAAGGGTCTAGATGATATACTAGGTATGGATGCCATGGAGAAATATTGTGCAAAGTTAGACTGTAGTCTCAAAGAGGTAGAGTTTGACTTTGGCAATGGAGAGAAGGTGACTTTTAAAGGAGACAAAAGAATGCCATCACCTAGAATGATATCAGCTTTGTTAGCTAACAGGATGATGAAAAAAGGGTATGAAGCCTTCTTGGTACATGTCATGGATATTGATGTGAATGAAGGAAAGTTAGAAGATGTTCTGATTGCGAGGGATTTTTTAGACGTGTTTTTAGAGACTTACCTGGTTTTTCACCGATGAGGAAAATTGAGTTTGCCATCAACTTGATTCCCGGTACTGCACTCATTTCTATACCATTGTATAGAATGGCTCCAGCTAAGCTGAAGGAGCTTAAGAAATAGTTGGAAGATCTGTTAGAGAAGGGGTATATAAAGACAAGTTAGTCACCATGGGGAGTGCCTTTGTTTGTTAAGAAGAAGGATGGGACATGGCATATGTGTATTGATTATCGGGGACTCAACATAGTGATCATTAAAAATAAGTATCCTTTGCCACGAATTGATGATTTGTTTAACCAGTTGCAAAGGACATGTGTCTTTTCTAAAATTGATCTCAGTTTAGGCTATCGTCAGCTCAAAATCAGAGAGTCTGATGAAAACAAGATAGCCTTTAGGACTCGTTATGGGCATTACGAGTTCCTAGTCATGCCATTTGGATTGACCAATGCTCCAACTACATTTATGGATCTTATGAATAGGGTCTTCAGGGAGTATCTCGATCAGTTTTTCATAGTGTTTATTGATGACATTCTGATTTATTCCAAAAGTGAAGAGGAACATGAGGAACATCTCAAAATATTGTTGCAAACACTAAGGGAAAAGGAGCTTTATGCTAAGTTCAACAAGTGTGAGTTTTGGCTTCATTAGGTGATCTTCCTTGGACATGTGATTTCGACAGATGGGGTACACATTGATATGAGGAAAATTGAAGCAGCAGTGATATGGCATGCACCCAAGATAGTAATTGAAGTGAGGAGTTTTCTGGGTCTGGCAGGTTATTATAGGAGGTTTGTGGAAGGATTCTCTATGATAGCTATGCCACTGACCAAGTTATTGAGGAAGAATCAGAAGTTTATCTGGAGTCATAAATTCCAGAATAGTTTTGAGGAGCTTAAGCACAGATTGACAAGTGCTCCATTCCTGACCTTGCCTACTAGAGATGAGGGTTATATAGTTTACAGTGATGCTTCAAGAAAGGGTTTGGGTTGTCTGCTAATGCAAGAAGATAAGGTAATAACTTATGGCTCAAAGAAACTAAGGCCTTATAAGTTGAATTACCTTACTCATGATCTGGAATTAGCAGTAGTGATTTTTACTTTGAAGATTTGGAAACATTATCTGTATGGAGTTCAGATGATGATTTTTATAGATCATAAAAGTCTCAAGTACTTACTCAGCTAGAAAGTGTTAAATTTGAGATAGAGAAGGTGGTTGGAGTTGCTAAAGGATTATGACTTGCTAATTGAATACCATCCAGGCAAGGCAAATGTAGTAATGGATGCCCTGAGTAGGAAATCCTCCATAGCCTATGTTCAAACAATTTATCTGTCATTGTTGACAGAGACGGTTAAGCTTAAAATCAGCTTGAAATAGGAGGAGCCTGATTGTATCATTGCTAATTTCAGAGTGAGACTGATAATCAGGGAGAAGGTTAAGGAGTTACAAGCATAAGATGTAGAATTGAGCAAGCTCCAAGAAGAAATTAAGAATGGTAAGAAATCCGAAGTGGTAGTGAGGGATAATGGACTTATGGTTATAGGAAATATACTTTGTATTTCGAATGTCATGGAGATAAAGGATTAGATACTTGACAAGGCACACAATGCACCTTATGTCATGCATCCAGGTAACACCAGGATGTACAAAGATTTGAAAGAGCATTTTTGGTAGAAAGGCATAAAGAAGGATGCAACGTAATATACAAGTAAGTGTCTAGTGTGTCAGCAAGTCAAGACTAAACACTAGGCACCTTTAGGCAAGTTAAGGCCATTGTCTATTCCTGAGCAGAAGTGGAAAAGGTTGACTATGGAATTTTTGATGGGTTTGCCCAAGACTAGTAGGAAGCATGATGCTATATGGGTTATTGTTGATCGTTTGAAGAAGTCAGCCCACTTTTTAGCAATTAAGCAGACTGATTCTCTATATGTGCTAGCAAAGAAGTATATAGATGAGATAGTCAAATTACATGGGATTCCAAATTCTATAGTTTTTGACAGAGACCTTGAGTTCACTTCAAGATTTTGGGAAAGTCTACAAGAAACTTTGGGGACCAAGTTACATTTTAGCCCTTCTTTTCATCCTCAAACAAATGGCTAATCTGAGAGGATCATTCGGACCCTTGAAAGAATGCTCAGGGCATGTGTGATGGATTTCAAAGGTCCATGGGATGAGCATTTGCCATTGGTCAAATTTGCTTACAATAATTCATACCATTCGAACATTCAGATGGCTCCTTATGAAACACTGTATAGGAGAAGATGTAGAACTTCTATATACTAGGATGAAGAAGGAGAAAAGAGATTAGTGGGACTAGAGTTACTCCAGATGACAGTTGACATGGTCAATCTAGTTAAGCAGAGGCTTAAAGCAACCCAAGAAAGAATGAAAACCTATGCTGATGCGCACCACATGGAGATGGAATATGAAGTTAGTGAGAAAGTCTTCCTTAAGACATCTCCTTGGAAAGGAGTCATGAGGTTTGGCAAGAAGGGTAAGTTGAGCCCATGATATGTGGGTCCTTACGAGAATCTTGAGAGGACTAGACCATCAGCCTATAGGTTGGCGCTGCCACCAGAATTATCACAGATACATGATGTCTTTCATGTTTCCAGGTTGAGGAGGTATAGATCAGATCCCTCTCACATCATTCAAACCACTGAGGTTCAGTTGAGAGATGATCTGACGTATAAGGAAACTCTAGTGGAGATTTTGGAAACTAAGGAACCGGTCCTCGGGAATAAGATAGTTCAGATAGTCAAAGTCCTGTGGAGAAACCATTCTGTGGAAGAGGCCATATGGGAGCCCTTGGAAGCCATAAAGGAGAAGTATCCACACCTCTTCGATGACTCAAGTAAGAATTTCGAGGACGAAATTCTTTTAAAAGGTAGAGAAACATTGACCCTCAAAAAAAATTTTTCAATTAAGCATGATTTAAATAAATTATGAGGTTTTGATAGATTAATTTTTGGATTTTAATTATTATGTTAATTTTAGTAGGATTTTATTATATGGTTTAGTTGTATTAAAGTAGTAAGAATATTGAAGGGCATTTTTGGAAGATCATTTAAGGATAAAAGACATAAGGCATAAAGGAAAGGGTAAAAGGGACATTTCACACTCATTAAGGGTATTAAGGGAAGAAATAAAGGTGTCTTACATTTCAAGAAGCCAAAAACGTGAGTGATAAGAGAGAAGAAGGAGAGTTTCGTAGGAGACAAAATAGGAAAGAGAGAAAAACAAGCTAGGGTTCCATGTCGTAGTCTTGAAGAGTAAATTTGAGGTTGTTCAAGAAGAGAAAAAGGTAGAAGAAGAAAAGAGCTTTCTTTTAAGCTAAGAAACTCATTATTCGGTAAAGATTCAAGGTAATTACATTTTGGATTCTTTGGATTTTTAGAAGGGTTTTAGTCCCTGGAGTTTCGAAAATGCATGAGTTTATGTATTCTAGGATAAATTTTATTGAATATGCTTTGTGGGTTTTCAATTTTGCAACCTTATTGAATTTGGGATTTTTCCTATGAAAAGAGAATCACGAAAGAAAAGGGGAGCAAGAGGAGAGGCACATTTGAGCATGCTATAAGCAAGGAATTGAAAGTGGGCTGCATTTTATAATTAAGTAATAAGCCATTAATGTTCCTTTCAAGAAATGGAAATAAATGATTTACAACTACTTTATTCATATGCATTTATTACCTTTTTAAATGCTTTAAGAATGTGATACATTTATTTATATGAATTGTGTTATTGATTTATGAAATGAACAATGTAAATGATTATGGAAAGAATATGAAAATAATTTTTGAAAAGATATTATAGTTATGAATCAAGTTTCAGAAATGTGTCATTTTGAGCAATATATTTACAAGATGTTAAATGCATGATTATGTGGGTTTGTGGTGGTCCCCTAAGTTAAGTCAAGTGCACTTTGACTAAAGGCTTCTCCCGCCTACCCACTAGTGGCATGGAGCTCCATCATAGAGTCCACTAAGTTCACGGCTATACAAGACCATTAAGTAGGATTGCGAAAGTATGTTCTGTTCACGACTACATAGGATCATTATGTGAAAATGTGTAGTACGTTCTATTTTGGACTCACCCAAACCATTTTGATATGCTTATGTGTTGACAAGTTTGATGAATGTGTAATTACGTTGCTTATGATTTGATTGATAAATGAGAATTTGGAAAATATGTGCTTTATAATTCAATGTGAATTTTAGCAAAGGAAATAAATGGTTTTTGCTTGTTACTGATTATAAAACTGTTACCCATAAGATTTAAGCTACCCCCGTTCCTCCCCATCTTCAGGTGATGAGTAAGAGATCGAGTGATCGAGCACAACGGCATTACTTCGAGTTCTGCTTATTTTGTATTTTAAGCTAGTTTTTGCAAAACAAGGCTTTAGTCGCATTTTGGGCAATTCTACTTTATGTAGACTATGTATTTTTGGATTATGATGTATTGTGGCTTGAAATTCCCATTAAAGTTTTGTAAAACTCTCATCTTATGATGTTAATGAAAATTGATTTTGCCTTGCTCATGATTTCTCAAAGTTTGTATATTGCATTTTTTCAAGTCTTTCATAAAGGTAAAAAGTGTGTTCTGACTTTAGGGGGGAAATAGTCTTTATCTAACCAGAATTAGAAAAATTTTTAGTTTATTCTCTTAGCTTTCCAACGGTATATAGTTTGCAACTTTTGGACTTCGGATGAGAAAGTTATGGATGTTACATAATAACAGGTGTTGGCAGTCTGCAGAACTATCCTTGACAGGTTTTCTGTCTAATTTTCAGATTTCACCATGGTGAACTTTTCTATAAGGGTGTTTCATCATAGGAAAGCCAAAAGTTGGTCGCGGTGAGCTGTTCTCGAGAGGTTTTGTTCTTCACCTTCAAAGTTCGTCACGGCGAAGCCAAAAAGTTGTCCGCAGCGAACACTTTTTCCTAAGAGTTTTTTAATTTATGATTTTGAACCCTTTTAAAGGCAAAATCTCTCTTTAGGGTCTTCATAAAAGTTTTATATCTAGAATTTCTCTTCGAAACCATTCTAAAATGACCTTAATTCGACATCTTTAGTTAAAGTTATGCCTTTTTTAACAAAACATGTCTGAAGAGTATGAATAGGATATTATACTAAACATACTTCTGTAGTTTGATGATATTTTAATTTGTAGAACTTTAAATGAGGTGATTCTTGATTCAAAGTAAACTAGAGATATTAATCTACAATTGTCTTCAAGAGGTCATTTTGAAATTCTGATATGAAGATTTCTAAAATCTGTTATGAAATTGAACGCATGAGTTTGATTTTGGTGATTGACTGGTGTAAGCATACCACCCTTGTAGGATGTGTGTTCAGATGTCACTTAGGACATCTGGCATGTGTTTTGCGAGGGTGGGGTGTCCAACAGTACTAGGCCTTGTATACTTAAAAGTCCTAGAATTTGCAAATTTGCATGATTTGAAAGACTTATAGGACTTTGTATCCCTTCTTTACTTCAAAGCCTCGTTTTATGCTATATTTTCATCTGAATTCATCTTCTTTTATTCCATTAAGACAATTGTAACCTATAAATGGACTTGAATTGAATTAAGTACCAAATATATAATAAAAGTATACAATATTAAAAAATACATCAAATATAATTTATAAATATGGTCAATTATGCATCTATCTTTCATCAACCAGTTGATCAAACTTAGGCCTCTAATTAAGGATAATAAGGGGTGTAGAATTTGTGATGGAACCTATGCTTTTCTATGTTATGAAAATTGGTCAAATATAATTTATAAAAAAGTTGTTCAATTACTTAATCATCTATTAGACCAATCAAAGTGGTGTTTATGGTTTGTAGATGGGTAATGGAGTAACTACCTAGAGGAATTGACTCATTTAATTCCAAGCCACTCTCCAAATGTTGAGTTAAAGGACTGCTCTATATGGAATAATAATCAAAATGGCAAATGTACTAGTAAAGCTTGTAGAGATTGGATAAGATCGAGAGGTAATTTAGTGGAGTGGTATAAGTTTATATGGAATTGAAACCTCATGCCTTTTAGGACTCCTTTCTTTTATGGTTGGAAATTAAGTATAGATTCCATAAAATGGATAGACTGCACTTTGTACAACTCTAAGGAACTTACATATTATGTGATTTGGTAACTGAGACATTGCCTTACCTATATTTTGAGTGTACTTACTCAAATGCACTATCAAATCGTGTCAAGGTCCTCTTGAATTGAAACTTAAATGTGAAAAAATTTAGGAAACTAATCCATACTTGCTAAATAAATAAACTAGTGGAGATTTAGTAGCTTATCTTATTGGTTTTGGTACTAGGATTTTGACAATATTAAGGGTTAGAAATGCAAGTTGTTTTAACTAACATGTGTTGCATTTCTCCTTAGAGCTGACTCTCCTTTGTATAATGGAACAACTAATAATTTCTAAGGATACTGGTCTACTAAGAAGGTAGATTAAGTAAGCATAGAGGATTGACCAATAAGTTACATTTTTCTATATACATTTCCAAAAAATTAAAGAAAGCTAGTGTTAGTTTAAATCCTACATCTAATTGATTAGTTATTATTTTACTAATGTAATTGTTTAAAGGCACTTTTTATCTTATACATATACAGATATATATGATAAAGTCTATGAAATTAATGTACATTGCAAATGAAATTAATATAGATTCTAATTATGAGATTTATATGGCATTTAAATATTATCCATAAATTTATCCTATTCATTGTTCTATTAAGACTAGACGTTAATAGAATGTTAAAAAAAACTAGCACATTTTATGTTTTTCTTATAAAGGAAGCAGTTGATATCATAGACTACAGTATGAAGATACTTTAATAAAAGTGTGAGTGTTTGTTAGAGAACAAGTTCACTAAATTAACCCCACCTATTCTAATTAAAGGTAGCTTGATCAGTATTCATTGGGTATAATATGAGTTGTGTGGAAGTAGTTGAGTGATCTATATAGGATTCATCACCTTCAAGTAATTACAAAGAATGTTCCATTTTTGTCTATTAGTATCGATTCAGGAAATTTTTGACATTTGAAAATACTTTTCAAATATCATTAATTTAATTAAGTACTAATGGTGGAGAACTAATATGATTGGACTCAAATAGATTAGACATTAATTTCATGCTATATGTCTTATTAGAACATTGTATAATTAAATGATTAAATTACAAGAAAAAATTATGCACAAAAAGATTTGTCAAAACTACTTTAACATTCCTAAATATTTAGGTAGTTATGATGGGTTACTAGACACCAATCTTGATCTATGAATATAAATTATTTAATTAGATAATTAAATATAAATGAAAGAAGTTTAATCTATATAAATTATTTAATTAGAGAATTAAATATAAATAAAAAGAAGTTTAATCTGTCTAATCTAAAATATAAATTAAGATTATAATTTATATCTATTATCAATATATTTGGAAACCTAATAAGTCACACCCAATGAACAGGCTAATAAGAGGAGATATTTTAATCAAGTTAGACTTGATTATAAAGTTTTAAAAACTTTATAATTAACTATAAAATATTTAACAAATAAGGATCAATACAAGATATTGGATCTTATTTAGATAGAATTGGTATTTAACTATAATTAATTTAAATTAAGGGAGCTAACACTTCTTACTTAACTCTCTTTTTAACAATTAAATTTGGTGAATATCGTTAAAGATAGGATACTTGCACAGCTGTGGTAGTTGATATGAGCTAATTTTGGAAATGGTTAAAGGGAAATGACAAGAACAAGATTAAGCTTTGAAATAAGGTATCAATTAAGATTCATACTTGATTACAATTTATATGTTAACAATTTTATAGGATTTCAACTTATCTGGCCTTTCAAAAATTAAAACGAAAAAAAATTGTTTCTACTATGCTCAAGATAGGATCCTGACCCAATTTTTTAACAATAATATGATAGCCAACTTTAATTCTATAACTTAATTAAATTTTTTTGATTTTTATTAATATTCAATTTTTAATTAAAATCACAAAGCTTAAACTTTCATTTGATTAATCCTAAATTCAATTTAGAACTGAATTAAAACATTAACCTTAAAATCGAATTAGTTTTGATTATGAAATGTAAAAATTTCATACAAATGTGTACGAATCCCTAAATATTATACACCAATTATGGAATACAAGTTGACAATTATTTTAGGTTTTGGAAATCACTTAAAACCTTAAGGTTGTCTTAATTTTGTAATTTTAGATTGCTTTTAAAGAGAAAGCACAATTAGATCTGGCTTGATCATAACTGAAGCTTGTTGTTGTTACCAAATGAGAAACCAAAATTGTTATGGATTCTCCTCCCTTTGTGATGGATTTTGGTAGTGGTTGAGAACCACAATACTTCTAGTAATTTTTCTAGAGATTATAATAACATCTATCATTGGGTATTATGGATGTTATTATTGATGGACTTGCTTATAAACAGTTGAATTTAATAAGGTGCCAAATTTTGGGAGTTTTCGCTAGTGGCTATGAAGGTTCAAAAGCAACCACAGTATAACTAGATGTGGCTTCTCCTTGATATCAATAGCTAGTGGCTGTTGCATTATATAATGGAGTCTGCCAATTTACAAGGCTTAACTTGAAGAAGACATCGCAACTGTTGATGAGGCTCATGCCTTCTGTAGAGATGTGGTAGATATTCGTTGATCAGGATGGGATGTGTGATTGGGGTTATAGCGATGGGTTGAAGTAGCTTCTATGATAAGTGGTGCTAGCATGGGTTAAAATGAAGGAAATGACGACAATATTTGACAGTATAGGCTACATTTGGTGACAAGCTTGAAAAAGGTGACGAGAACGTTGAAGAAGGTGGCGGCTAAGGTTTGAGTTCTAAGAGTATAAGGTTTTCTTAAGGATGAAGATGAAGTGTGTTTAGAAACATGGATAATCCTATTCTAGGGTTAGAATAGGGAATGTTTGGCATTAAAGATAAGGGTATATTAAGCCTAAAATAAAGAGTATTTGGACATAAGATTATAATTAGGTTTGCTTAAGTATGAAGATATCCTGTTATAGGGTTAGAATAAGGCTTCTTTGGTACAAAAATAAGCCTATTCTAAAATTAAAATAAAATTTGTTAGATATGCATTTAAGTGAGAGGGTATAACTTCTTTGGTTTGAAACTAAAGTAATTTTAAAAACTATATTAAATTCTTTGGTTTATAAGAATAAAATAGAGTTCTATTTATTGTTTAGTTTATTGAGCAAACTCAAGACCACTTTAATGTGAATATATTTAGTCATATAAGTGGGTTATGCTTAACTAAATTTATATGATTTAAGTTAGCAAACTCATAATCACATGAATGTAAAGGCAAAGTTAGGAATAACACATAAGATATGTTTTAGCAATAGTTGTCACCTAGGAGTTACATGAGACGTGATTGATAAAAATATTCTCCACTTAATTTAAGTTTAGTTGGTTTTTTAAGCAAAATCAATATTAATTAAATTTGAATAGGATCTTAGCCCACCAGATAGATTAAAGTAATCTTTTTGAATAGTAATGAAGGTTATTATTTCGAATAAAATTGTGAGAGTAACTAAATACATAAATCTTATACATGTGAGAATAACTAAATCCTAGCCCACTTTATTTCATTAGATTGCTATGACTTTATATGATATAGTCATATGTATTAAATGAGACAATGATCTAAATTTTTAAAAGTGCTTAAATCTATGTAAAAATTAAGCATTGAGAATGGTGAATTTCTTAGATGAGATCGATGTAATGAGATTTAAAAAATTTCGGTCACTTATCGGAAATAAGATTCTCTAGTGAACACCTTCACAAATAAATTCCATAAGCGTATGTATTTGCATAAAAAGGAATATACAGTATGAGATATTAATGATGCATATTTTTTTATATTTGCGCCTAGTACAATAACATACCTTTAGTTATTTAAATTAAATGAATTAGCAAGAATTTATATTAGATGTAAAATTCTAAGACTTTAAAATTTTTAATAATTTTGAAATTTAATTCTTAGTTGAAGTATATAATAAAAGGTTATGAGATATCTAAAAGATTGGATATAATTCTATGGACCTATTAAATAAATTGTTTGTTTCAATGTATACTTATAAGAGAATGATTCTTATAATAAGTAGTGAGAGTAAGATGAAGTTTGAAAATTTTAATTCTCATGACTTTGTTTCAATGTATACTTATAAGAGAATGATTCTTATAATAAGTAGTGAGAGTAAGATGAAGTTTAAAAATTTTAATTCTCATGACAATACATCTAATTGGAACTAGTGTCTTTGTTAATACATTTGATGTATAGTTAAAAGGGTACAAGATGTTAAGATATTCACTTCTATAATGTATTTAAATAGTTTGTTTTGAAGATGAATGTGAATTTATCATATGTAAAAAAAGGTTAGTGGGAGTGTATTTGTCCTCTTCAATGGGAGTATGTAAAGATATGTTGCTTATAAAGAACAACAATTTGTAGTTTTAATTAATGAAAATAAAATTGTCCAATAATAACTCTTGCTGTAAATAAAAAGGTAACAACTTAATTTGGAGAATTAGATCTATAAAGATAGATTAGAAATTGTTCACCTATTCTATTCCAAAAATGTAGATAATATTCTAAAGGTATTTAGTGTTTGAGATATCTATTACTTATGAAGTATTAAAGGTATCCATTATTCTATATACGGCTTAACATTTGAGTTCAAGGTAATAAGGATGTTAAATTTAGACGTAATCCTAATTAAGGTATATTTTACTTAGAACAATTTATTTTGAGATTAGAAAGGTTCCAATGTAGCAATGGTTGCTAATTAAGCCATCATAAGTTTTTCATTTAGTGGAAATAATTAGTTGGATCAATAAGTTCTTTAATGAACTTGATATAGTTCCTTGCATTGTTAAAAGTAATATACTATAAAATATTAGAGCTATTGGGCATAAAAAAATGAGATAAAGTCTCACTAAAAATCTAAGTATATTCCAAGGCAATTTCTTTTAATTATGATGATAATTAAGATAAAAGTGGTAATATTTAAAAAAGTGCTCACTATAAATAATATTATGGAATTCTCTCACTAAACCAATATCCCAACATTAGCATGACTACAATATGGTGATAAATTGTTCTTAGTCATTGTTATATCAAAATTGGACATTAATAGATCGCAAACAGACTAGCACTTTTTTCTTGCGGAGGAAGCAGTCAATCTCATTAATTAAAGTACAAAGATATTTAAACAAATTTGTGGGTTTCTATGAGAATTTCATTTAGAGCACTACTTGTATATCTATAAAAATTCTTATTATGATGATTGTATACTAAAAATGGGAAAATTTCATTTTTAAGTTGGCAAAAGTTAGGGAACAAAAAACAGGAGACTTAGACCAAGTTCTATATATAAAGACGAACTAGAACAGGTGCTCATGGAGGAAGATGACATCAAGATTAGATGACAGAGGTACTTCTATGAACTTTTTAATGAAGGCATAGCAACCAACACATCTTTACGTGACCTCAGCAACTTTGAGAGATTTTGTAACTTATCTTAGTGTAAACAAATCACAAGGGAAGAAATTGAAAAAATTTTTAGGGAGATGAATAGTAGTAGCATCAGATGAGTTACCCATAGAGGTTTGGAAGAGCCTCGTCATCTAAGTTATGAATTGGCTAGTCAAGCTTTTTATTATGATCCTCGAGTTTGCTAGAATGCCTGATGAAGCTAATTCCTCTATACAAGTACCAAGGGGACATATAATATTGTAACAACTACAAAGGCATAAAACTACTTAGTCATACTATGAAGTTGTGGGAGAAGGTAATTGAGAAGAGAGTAAGAAAGATGACTTCTATATCAGAGAACCAATTTGGATTTATTTCAGAGGGTCTGCGATAGAAGCTTTACACCTCTTTAGAAGATTAGTGGACTATTACTGGGAAACACATAGAAATTTACATATGGTTTTTATTGATTTAGAGAAGGCATATGACAAGTTTCCTAAGGAAATCATGTGGAGGTGTTTAAAGGAAAAGGAGTTCCTGTGGCTTATATACAGGTTATTAGAGATATGTATGAAGGGGCAATGACTAGAGTAAGGACAATAGGAGGAAATCCTGAAAACTTTTCTATTAGTATTAGACTACACCAGGGCTCCGCAATAAGGTTGTTTCTTTTCGCAGTAGTGATGGATGGGCTTATCAATAATATTCAAGGAGATGTGCCTTAGTGTATATTGTTTCCTGATAATATTATCTTAGTGGATGAGACAAGAGAATGGGTCAATGTCAAATTAGAATATTAGAGAGAAAGTTTAGAATAGAAGGGTTTCAAAGTGAGTAAGACTAAGATTGAATACTTAGAATGTAACTTTTTAGGTCAATCATGTGGATATCACGAAAAGAGTATTTTTAGTGCCTAGGGTCTATCATCCATAGTAATGGAGAGATCGATGAAGATATAGGACATCGTATTAGATCAGGTTTGCTCAAATGGAGAAATGTATCAAGAGTTTTATGTGACAGGAAGATACCACTCAAGCTCAAAAATAAATTATATCGCTTAGCAGTTAGGCTAACCATGTTATATAGGGCAGAGTATTATACGATCAAATAAATACACAATAATAAGTTTTTGGTGAGGGAGATGAGGATGCTCCTATGGATCTGTAACCTTGCCAAAAGAGACAGGGTCAATAATCTAATGGTAAGAGACAAATTATAAGTGGTTGGTATTAATGACAAGTTGAGAGAGATTAGGCTTAGGTAGTTTTGACACGTTGAAAGGAGACACCCTGAAGCTCTAATAAGAAGATATAAGAAAATAACACTTAGAAACTATAAGGGGAAAAAAAGGAAGGCCTAGAAAGAACTAGGGGGAAGTGATAAAAAATGATATGGCTAGGTTAGATCTTACTAAGGACTTGTCCCACAATAGGAAATTTTGGTGTACTAGTATACAGGTAAAGGATCTCTCTTAAAGAGGTTCTTGTAGGTTATATTAAACCTTGTCCTTTACATGTACGACGTAGTACTTACCTCTTAGTTAGTTTCCTACATAATATAAATAATGCAGTGACAAGCCTAGTTGAAGTTACTCGTGTATTGGTCTTTTTTGGTATTCTTTTTTTCTTACCAATTTATTGTCAATCATTGACATGTTCTATATGTACGCTACTTTGTATTGCCTTACCTATTTTTTATTTTTATTGATTCTCTTTATTATTTATTTTTATTTTTGACTTTTGTGTTTAATTATTTTTACTATCTATATCACCTTTTTATGTTTATTTGATTGAATTATTTACTTCTTTTATTTTTTGTATATATATTCACATCCATATATATTTTTGTAATGTCTTCATGATGCATTGCATGTGAGTCTATCAAAAATAGTTTGTCTACTAGGTAAGGGTAAGGCTACGTAATATCGGATCTCCCCAGACCTCGTGTCTCGGTGGGACTTCAACTAAGTGTTAATGAAATGATTGTATAAGTGTTAATTTGACTTGAGATCTCAAAAGTTGTCTCATATGAGGATTGTTATAATTTGATGTTGGACCAATGGTGGTTGACAAATAAAAATCCCTTTATGTTTTGATAATTATAAAATATATAGAAATGGTTAAG
>JANSVA010434550.1:0-18603 GCA_025504915.1 Erythroxylum reticulatum | reverse complement strand
AATCCGTTAACTAGGGTGATTTGAAAGAAATTATTTGAGTGATGAAGTTAAATGGAAAATGGAGGAGCATAAGAGGAAGCATACCCCTATCTCTTGACGAAGAGGAGCATAAGACGAAATTCTTTTAAGAGGGGGAGAAATGTTGGCCCCAAAAAAATTTTATTAAAGTTAAACATGGTTTTAAAAAAATTTTGAGGTTCTAATAGATTAATTATTTTTGGATTTAATTGTTATGTCAAAGTTAGTAGGATTTATTACATGGGTTAATGGAATTAAAGTGTTAAGGTTATAAGAACATTCAAGGGTAATTTTGGCAAGACATTTAAGCATAAAAGACATACAGCTTATAAGGGAAAAATGGGCTTTGAACACTCATTAAGGGTAGAAAGGGAAGAAAGAAATGTAGTCTTGCTTTTTAAGCAGAGGAAAAACGTGAATTGAGAGAGAAGAACAAAAATAGAAGAGAGAAAGAAGAGGTTTCGGTAGAGATGAGAGAAAAGAAGGGAAGATAGTTAGGATTTCATCATTTATTAGTTTTAAGAGAGATTTCGAGGTTGTTCAAAAAGGGAAAAAGGTAGAGGAAGAGAAGAGCTTCCATTTGAGCCAAAGATCTCTTCATTTGGTGAAGAATCAAGTTAAGATCATTTTAGTCATTTGGATTTTTGGAAGGATTTTAGTTCATGGAGTTTAGAAAATGCATGGGTTTAAGTATTCTATAATCAATTTTAGTGATTTTACATTGCGGGATTTTCAAATGAAGTCCTATCAAATGTGGTTTTTCCATTGATGAAGGAAATTAAGAAAGGAAAGAGGAGCAAGAGAAGAGGCATTTTGAGCGAGTCTTTAAGCAAGGAAATCAAGATGAGTTACATTTTCATAATTAGATAATAAACCATTAGTGTTTCTTTCAAGAAATGGAAATAAATGTTTTCAACTACTTTTAAATTTGCATTTATTGTTCTGTAAATGCTTTGAGAAAGTGCTCCATGTTATGTGTATGAATTTTGTGGATGAATTATGAAATGAAAAATGAAAATGATTTTAAAAGGATATCAAGTTTATGAAATCATGTTTCAAAAATGTGTCATTTTAGGCAACAAGTTTTCAAGATGTAAAACGCATGATTATGTGGGTTTATAGTGGTCCCCTAAGTATCTCAAGTGCACTTTGATTAAAGGCTTCTCCCGCCTGCCCACTAGTGGCATGGAGCTCCTTGCTGGACTCCTATAAATTCACGACTACGTAAGACCATTAAGTGGGATTGCGATAGTACGTTCTATTCATGACTACACAGGACTATTATATGGAAATGTGTAGTATGTTATGTTTTAGATCCACCCAAACCATTTAATGTGGTTATATGTTGACAAGTTTGTTGAATGCATGACTTTTGTTTTTTATATTTCAATAATTTTGCTTATTACCGATTATAACACTGTTATCCATGAGCTTTCAAGCTCACTCCCTTTTTATCCCATCCTCAAGTGAAGGAAATAACATCGGGTAACCAAGAGTCGAGGATTCATTCTTCTTTTGTAATGTTTTGTAAATTAAGTTAGATTTTATAAAAGCAAGACTTTAGATGCAATTCGAGATTAATTGGGGTTTTGTATCTTTTGTTTTTTGGATTTTGATACCAATGATGTAATGTGGTTTAGAATGTCATTAAAGCTTTGTAAATTCTTATTTTTGTTGTTAACAAAATATAAATTGTGTATGGATGATATTGAGTTAGAATTAGGTATATCTAAAGAAGTTATCAACTTGAGTTGATGATTTTAAACAATAATTGTTGATATATATATATACATAAGTGAGATGTTATGGAAAAGAAAGATAGGAATTATAAATGATGAGATATAGTTGAATATGATGAGCCAAACGAGTTGAGATTTCAGAGTTTAATGATGTCAATCTGATAGTTGAATGGATAAGAATGATGTTGCATTAGAGGAAGTGAAATTGGGAAAATTTTAAAGTCTTTCATAAGGGTAAAAGTAAACTATCAAAACAAATTAAAACAAATAATCGAAAATGAGAAAAGTGTTGAGTCTAAGTAAGGTTCGGTTCTAGGGTCAATCTCGGCCTAAACACTATCAAGCATATTCCTTTATACTAAAGTCTTTAAAATTCTTTTCGGACTATTGATCTGAGACTAATGGAACGGTCTATGAATCTTGGTTTTCCTTTAGGTTGTATTTAATCAAGATTTGATCATTAATTAAACCTAACCACCGAATTACCTAGGATACAATCTCCAGATTCAATTTGACAGTTGCATTATAAATTGGAAAACGATCAATATAGGCAACAACCTCACACATTCAAGTTATCCAACCTAAGTTATGTTGTCCCTAGTGATTAACGATCCTTATATGCTACTCACAAACATCAAAAGTAACGATTACGGATTACAATCAATGTTTTAGAAATAGGTTCGAAATAAAACGATCCAAATAATACATTAAGATCATTCATCCCAAAACCATTAAAATCAATACCAATAACATAACAATCCGAAAAGAAATTACAACTTTAAAATGATAGAAATAGTTTAACCATGACTTGGCTTCGATACTCCCGTTGAACCGGTGTTGAAAAACTAGCCCTCCATGTCTATTTTCATGCTCTAAGAGTGGCTCATATTTTCCATTTAATGTGGTAGAATCACGTTACCTCCTCTACCTTTACTGTTCACGATGGGATAAATAAAATGGTGAGTTTAACGGTTCATGCTACTGCCCTCTCTCACACCTGCACTAGCACCAAGCAACCAGCCCTCCAACATCTCCAGCAGCTCCTTGCTTCAGTGCTTTGTTCTTTTTTTTGTATTTGTGCCGACACTGTGCATTTATTCCTTTAACCCTCTACTGTAGCATGACATGACGATTTAATTTTTGCTCCTTCTCTTAAAAACCTCCTATTTATACTACTTCTCTGCCTCTTAAATGCAGCGTATGCTATGATAAGACAGCTTTGCTGCGTTCACGCAGTGTTTAACGTATACGTTGCTGCGTGAAATGCACGCAGGCTTCTTTTTCTTTACAATTGTTTTCCAATTTGCTTTGAACATATTCTCCTTTTGGTATCAAACATATCATCATATCCAACCTAGTAGTCAACATAAATTGAACATAAATTAAGTAATTTATCTTGAGAATAAGATTGAAATCACATGAAAATATATAAAAAAAAATATACGATAATTCAATCCTATCAAATACCCCCATGCTTAGTCTTTGACTGTCCTTAGGCAAATCGTCAAAATCAAAATCACAAACCAAAACTTTAACTCATTCTCCACATTTCTTAAGAATAGATAGTCATAAGTAAAGGTGAATGACTTTCAAAACCTAAGCAAAAACTTAACATTTAAAGCTTCTACTCATGATTTATCAATATTCAATATCTTCAAAAACTAAGCATCTAATGGTAGACTCGGAAAATGTGTTTAACTAAAATATATTCATGGTACACTTAATACCATCCATGATCATGACAATCCACAACTTTGCATATCATTTCATTTCTCCACGACTAATTTTCACATGCAAAATCATAAATCAAAGGACTTTTCAAGGTTGCAATGTGGGCAAAGGCAAGGTGAGATATATTTGAGTTTAGTAGCATGAAAGTCATCAAAGCTAGTGAAACAAAGCAACACTCATCAAAAACTGGGTGCCGTCAGCTATGACAAATGCAACATTTATATTTCACAACCCCATTCAACTCTCACACACAAACCACATGAAGCATATAACAATCCAAAGGAATCACTCATACAATTTATGCCAATAAAATCACTAGAGTGAACCTTCCAAGCCAAACTCTACCTCATATTCAACATGCTTAAATAACACATCCATTACAACTCTAGGAAGATGCATAAACCATAAACAACTTTTCAACACATATGTAATTCCTCTTTGATATATTTATTGTAAACATTTTTTTTCTTTTTTTCTTTTCTCTTTCTTGATTTCTTTTTCTTTTCTTTTCCTTATAAAAATTAAAATAAACTACATCAACATGGTTATTTCAATGATAAGACATAAACTAACGTCTCAACATTATAACCAACCCTTGCATATGTACACCTCTACAATTAGAATTTTGTACATCTACAAACTCAACAGTCACCAATGTTCGACTAGCTTTATGACTTGGGTAGGACATTTGGTTAAGTTTAAAAGCATAAAATTTGGTTTATACAACAGGAAAGGCTAAAGTTCAAAAGGGTTTATCAAGGGAAAAATCATGTCAATACGGTAGGATATTTAGCTTAGCTTATGACAAACAAAGAATGCCTAATCATATCCATGTTAATGTATGTGATAAAAATGTGGTCTTGAATAGAAATTCAACGCAAAATCAAGATGTACATGTCATGAAGGTCACACGTCATCAAAAGGCAATAAGACTGATATAGATGTGTCAGTCAAATAAGGCTCAAAATCTCACCAGCTTTGTCTACCATTAGTCACTACTCTTTGAAAGATAATGTACATTAACAAACCATAAGAGAAAAAGTACATGTCAAATTTTGCTATGGATTTTACTAATCAATTCACACTTTAATTATGGTTAAACAATCTTAAAAGCGATTTAAAATAAGAATTTTTTTTTATTTTGTTCGTTTGATTTTGAAAACTGCCTAAAGAGTCATATAAGCTATGATTAAGCTAAAAAACATACATCAAAACTAATGTACCCCACCCCCACACTTAAAACTTGCATTGTCCTCGAAGTAAAATCAAATGCCAGAAATGGAGTAAATGGAGTAGCTAACAAAAATAACATATGCAAAAATGTAAAAGACAGAAATTAACTTCCCTTAGGTTGCCTCCTAAAAAGTGCCTTTGTTTAAGGTAGTCGGCTCGACCTCTAGTTGTGTGCTTTAATTGACCCCAATCACGTCCTCCAGTATCAATACGTCCAAATCCTCCGTTTGGAAGCCCTCATAATATGACTTCAAGCGATGACCATTAACTCGAACGTCTTGTCAATTTTAAGGTTCCATATCTCCACTGCACTAAAAGGGAAGACATGAGTGATAACAAATGGACCAACCCAACGGAATGCAACTTACCAAGAAAGAGCTTGAGTTTGGAATGATATAGTAACATTTTCTGGCCCACTTAGAAACTTTTCCTTAAAATCATCTTATCATGAAAAGCTTTCGTCGTCTCCTTGTATATCACTGCATTTTGATATGACTCATTCCTCATCTCTTCCAACTCCTGAAGTTGCAACTTCTTATGCACTTCAGCATTATCCAACTGCATGTTGCATCTTTCGAGAGCACAATATGCCTTATGTTATAATTCCACTGGAAGATGACATGGCTTTCCAAACACTAGCCTGTACGGTGACATTTCAATTGGTGTTTTGTAAGCCGTTTGGTAGGCCCACAATGCATCTTCTAGTCTTACTCTCCAATCCTTCCTATTAGGTTGCACAGTTTTCTCCAGGATTAACTTGATTTCTCGATTCGAGACATCAACTTGCCCGTTAGTTTAAGGATGGTAAGCAGTAGAAACTTTGTACGTGATGTGATATTTTCTGAACATTGCTTCCAACAACCTGGTGCAGAAGTGGGTTCCTCTATCGCTAATGACAGGTTTCGATATCCCGAACCTAGAAAGAATGTTAACCTTAACAAAATCTGCGACAACCTTAGTATCGTTAGTCCTAGTGACTTACACTAATTTACAAACATAATCAACCACATGCAATAAATAAGTAAATCCAAAAGACGGAGGGAAAGGTCCCACCAAATCAATGTCTCAACCATAAAAAATTTCACAAAAAAGCAAAGGGGTTTGTGGTAATAGATCCTTACAGGACAAGTTACCTGACCGTTGGCATTTATCACAGGATTTGCATAATGTATATGCATCTTTGGACAATGTTGGCTAGTAGAAGTCGCTCTCCAGAACTTTTTGAGCTATCCGTTTTACTCCAAAATGTCCTCCGCAAGTGTCCGAATGACAAAAGGATAAAATTGATGATGATTCATTTTTTGGTACACACCTCCTGATAACTTGATCCACACAGTGCCTCCAAAGATAGGGGTCATTCCAAACATATTACTTGGCTTCACTTCGTAGCTTATCCCTCTAATCCTTAGACAAACCAACATCATCCAGAAAGCTCCAACATCATCCGGAAAGCTTTCTTGTAGAGGGATATCCTCTTCTTCCTTTATCAAATGACTGAGATGATCCACCACCACGTTTTCTGCCCCTTTCTTATCTCTTATCTTTAAGTTGAATTCTTGTAGGAGGAGAATCCATCTTATTAGCCTCGGTTTTGCTTCTTTCTTTGTGAGAAAGTATCGTAAAGCCGCATGGTCAGAATAAACAATTACTTTAGCACCAAGCAAATACGATAGAAATTTTTCCACAGAAAAAAACATAAATAACAATTCTTTTGCAGTAATCGAATAATGCAATTCAGCTGGATTTAAAGTCTTTGACGCATAGTAAATGGCAAGCAAAGCTTTTCCCACTATTTGCCCTAGAACTGCCCCCATCATATAATCGCTCACATCACACATGATCTCAAATAAGAGGTTCCAATTTGGCAGTTGAATCACCAGTGGGGATGTCAGAATCTCCTTAAGTTTGTGGAAAGCTTCTTTGCACCTCTCATCAAACTCAAAGGAGGCATCTTGTTAAAGAAGCTTGCATAGTGGTGTGGCTATCTTCGAAAAGTCCTTAATGAATCTCCGATAAAAACCTACATGCCTCAGAAAAGAACACATTTCCCTCACAGTAAAAGGGGTAAGGTAAAGAAAAAATCATATCAACTTTGGACTTGTCTACATCAATACCCTTAGTAGATATCATATGACCTAGAACTATACCTTGGTCCACCATAAAATGACATTTTTCCCAGTTCAACACAAGTTTAGTTTCTATACATCGTTCCAATATAATGGCAAGATTCTTAAGACATTCATCAAAAGAAGATCCATAGACACTAAAATCGTCCATGAATACCTTGATAATCTTCTCAACATATTTAAAAAAATGCTTATCATACACCTTTGTAACGTGGCAGGTGCGTTACATGATCCAAATGACATCCTTCCGTAGGCAAACATACCGAATGGGCATCTAAATGTGGTTTTCTCCTGATCTTTCGGTGTGATCAGGATCTGAAGATAACCTGAAAAGCCATCTAAAAAGCAACAATAGTCATATCCAGACAATCTCTCAAGCATTTGACCAATAAAAGGAAGGAGAAAGTGATCTTTACGAGTAGCAACATTTAACTTTTTATAATCAATACGTACTTGCCACCCGGTTTGCACTCGGGTGGGAATCAACTCACCTTCCTCGTTTGTCACAACGGTTATTCCAGACTTCTTTGGAACAACCTAGACAGGACTTACCAACTTACTGTCAGAAATCGGGTAGATAACCCTAGCATCAAGAATCTGTAATACTTCCTTCTTCACAACTTCCATCATTGGATGATTCATCCTACCCTGAGCTTGCCTTTTAGATTTTGCATCATCCACTAACAAAATGTGTGCACATATATGGAAGTGCTTATCCTCTGGATATCTGTGATGGTCCACCCGATGGCCTTCTTATGCTCCCTCAGCATTCAAAGCAGCCTCTCCTCTTGGTTTGAAGTCAACCATGTCGAAATGATAACTGGGAGAGTCTGTTTATCTCTCAAATAGGCATACTTTAGATGTGTAAGGAGTGGCTTCAATTCCAATTCTGGTGGCTAACAGGATAGGTATCGGATTGCATTAGGTGTCATCATTCATATCCACAACATAAAAATCTACAGGAAACACTAACTCATTCACCTGCACCAAAACATCCTCAACCACACTATCAAGATAAGCATTAGTGCAATCAGCCAATTGGATGACTACACTCATTTTTTTAAAGGGACCAATTTCAAAGAAGCATAAATTGAATGAGGCATCACATTAATAGAAGCACCCAAATCCAACACTGCTCTATTGATCACAGTATTACAAATTTTGCAAGGAATGGTGAACATACCTGGATCCCGACATTTTGGAGGCATCTTCTTTCGGAATACTTCTGACACATTCTCACCCATCATCACTTTCTCATCACCCCTCAATTTCCTCTTATATGTACATAGTTCTTTGAGGAATTTGGCATACCTTGGCACTTGCTTGATTGCTTCGAACAAAGGTTTGTTGACTTCTACCTTTCGAAAAGTTTCCAATATCTCTTTATCCTAGTCCTCCTTGTTTGGTCTTATTAATTTTCTTGGAAAAGGTGGAGGGTTAGTTTTAGTAATATTGGGACTTTTGATGACGAATTTTCTTCCTTTTCCAATTCCTTCTTAATCTCTTCCTCGATAGCAATCCTTGTTGGGGTTCTTTTGGGACCTTCAATCTCCTTTCCAAACCTCAGGGATATGGCACTGACATTCTTCAGGTTCACTTCAGGTTGTGATGGCAGTTTTCCTCCACCTTACAATTCTAGGTGATTGAGTCTTATTGGCATTTGACCCATTTGGTATCCCATATTCTATTGGCTTGCTTTTGTTTCCTGTCAAAAGTGATGTAACTGCTGTTGCATATCCTGTTGAAATTGCAAATTGGTAGCAACAAGTTTGTTAACAATTTCTTTTAAAGATGTACCTGAACTAGAAGAAGAAGCTCCCCGTGCTCCTTGTTGCCTTGGTTGAAATCCTGGTATCCCTTACGACCAATTTTGGAAGTGATTTTGCTGTCGATTCCCTACATAAATCAAGTTGGGGTGATCCCTCTAACCGGGGTTATACGTCTGCGAGTATGGGTTGTATTGGTTTGGGAAATTCCCTCCTGCAGTATTCACATACTCCATACTCCCTTCTTGCAAAGCTGGCACTCGTCAGTTCGATGACTTGTGTTTGAACATATCCCACACACTTTCATTTGTGCCTGCTCAATTGCAATCTGTCTCAAAAAAGTTATTAGTTTATCTAAATGATGATCAATGGATGAAGTGCTTACCTCATTTACTTATCAAACATCATTAAGAGTGCCGAATTGTTGGGTGTTAGTGGCCATCTGCTCAAGTAATATCCTAATTTCAATGGGGGTCTTCTCGCAAAGTGCCTCACCACTCGCTGCATCAATCAAACTCCTCTCCATTGGCAGCAATCCATTATAAAAATATTGGATGAGAAGTTGGTCTGGTATGTTGTGATGTGGGCAACTGGCACATAACTTCTTAGTATTCGTAAAGAGACTCCCCATTGTGTTGCTTAATACCGCATATCTCCTTTCGAATACTTGCCGTCTTTAAGGCCGAAAAATATTTTTCCAAAAATAATCTCTTCATCTCTAACCAAGTATTCACACTTCCAGTAGGTAAATCAAATAGCCAATCTTTGAGCGATAACGGGAAGGCCCATAACATGATCTGCTCGTTCGTCACCTCGTGAGGCTTCATACTCAAACACACCACATCGAGTTCCTTAAGATGCTTATGTACATCCTCACTTGCAAGGCCATGAAAGTTAGGTAATAAATGAATTAATCCAGATTTTAAATAAATGAAGTTAATCCAACATTTAACTCAAAGGTAACATGTTCAACAAAATTCAGAAATGTTATGCATAATGGTCTATGAGTTAAATTGGGTGCAGTCAACTTCCTTAGAGTTCTCGAATTTTCCATTGTCTCTTTGGATTCTGCTTCCAATTCATTTACCAAAGTTGACCTTGCTTCCCTATGTAATCTTCGTCATGTTCTCTCGATCTCTGGATCAAGTTGCTTAATTTCTCCACGAGGAGACCTGGTCACTACCATGCACCAACACTAATGGATAATTAAAAATTAACAACAAAAAGAATGATTATAAACTAATATATTCACAAAACACCAACTAAAATCAAAATCGAAAATTAAGCTACCAGAGTCCCCAGTAACAGCACCAAAATTTGACAGCGCGTGTCGAGTGCACTACAAAGTTTACCTGACTCTACACACTAAAATTTGTATTTATGGTAAGTCGGGATCAAATCCAAAGGGAATGTTCTGTTAATTTTCATAATGAAATTAATTGATGCAAGAAAAGTAAATGGGGGGTTGGGTTTCAAACAATCTAGAAATTAAAGTCAAAGTAAACTATCAAAAACAAATAAAAACAAATAATCAAAAATGAGAAAAGTGTTGAGTATAAGTAAGGTCCAGTTCTAGGGTCAATCTTGGCCTAAACACAATTAAACACATTCCTTCATTCTAAAGTCTTTACAATTCTTTTCGGATTATTGATCTGAGACTAATAGAACATTTTTCAAATATCGGTTTTCCCTTAGGTTGTATTTAATTAAGATACAATCATTAATTAAACCTAACCACCGAATTACCTAGGATACGTTCTCTAGATTCAATTTGGCAGTTGCATTATGAATTGGAAAATGATCAATATAGGCAGTAACCTCACACATTCAAGTTATCCAATCTAAGTAATGTTGTCCCTAACGATTAACGATCCTTATAAACTACTCACAAACATCAAAAGTAACGATTACGGATTACAATCAACATTTTAGCAATAGGTTTGAAATAAAATGATCCAAATAATATTAAGATCATTCATCACAAAACCATTCAAATCAATACCAACAACACAACAATCTGAAAAGAAATTACAACTTTAAAATGATAGAAATAGCTTAACCGTGACTTGGCATCAATACTCCTGTTGAACCGCCGTCAGAAAATTAGCCCTCCATATCTATTTTTATGCTCCAAAAGTGGCTTATATTTTCCATTTACTGTGACAGAATCACATTACCTCCTTTCTCTTTACTGTTCGTGATGGGTCAAATAAAATGGTGAGTTTAATGGTCCATGCTACTACCCTCTCTCACACCTATGCCAGCTCCGAGCTGCTAGCCCTCCAATGTCTCCAGTAGCTCCTTGCTTCAGTGCTTCTTTTTTTTTAATATTTGTGTCGACACTATGAATTTATTCCTTCAGCCCTCTACTGTAGCATGACATGATGATTTAATTTTTTCTCCTTCTCTTAAAACCCTCCTGCGTATACTGCTTCTTTGCCTCTTAAACATAGTGTATGCTGTGCGAATTAAATGCAGAATATGCTGCGTAAATGCAGTGTTGCTACGTTCACGCAGCATTTAACGTATGCGTTGCTGCGTGAAACGCAGCGCGTGCTTCTTTTTTTTATAATTGTTTTCCAATTTGCTTTAAACATAATCTCCTTTTGGTCTCAAATATATCATCATATCCAACCTAGCAGTCAACACAAATTGAACACAAATTAAGTAATTTATCTTGAGAATAAGATTGAAATCATATGGGAATATGTAAGAAAATATAAGATAATTCAATCCCATCAAATGTGAGGAAGACCTTGTAGAAACCCCTTCATCTGATTCATCTTAGACTGAATCGTCTAGCTTACTCTTAGACTGAAGTCTTTCGTCTGACCTTTCGTTTGGCCTTTCATTTGACCTTTGTCTAACTTTCTTCTTACTTAATTTTGACCCTCTAGATGATAAAATCTCTCTTCAGTGTCTTTATGAAAGTTGTAGATATAGAAGTTCTCTTTGAAACCATCTAATGATGACCTTAATTTGATATATCTAGTAAAATTTATGCAAAATAAATTAAAGACATAGTGCCATAAATTATTTGAAGGAATCAAATATAAAATTCAGTCCCTAAAGCTTTCAATTTATGGATGGAAGTTGGAAATAGTGTACTGTTTTAGTTTAATAACAGTCCGAAAATGTTTGGGCCCTAAGTTTCAAATTTCTTAACCAAATGGAATGATTTATGTATCTTTAGAAACTTAAGACAATAGGAAACAAATGTTCTAAAGAAGTCAAATTGTAATTGAGGTTTGAGGTTTTCCAAAATCTATTCTGAAATAGGATAAATGAGTTTGTTTTTTTATATTTGATTGGTGTGGGCACACCACCCTTGTAGGATGATGGCTAATGAGGGTTCATTGAAATAACCCTATAGGATAATACGATCATGTTTTATAGTTGGGGGCTAGAAAATGGGGCCCAACAGTTGTCGTATTAGAGTAAAAATTGGGTTCCGAAAATTGGTACTCAAAAGTTGTGGTATCAGAGCAAAATTTGGGTTTCAGAAATCGGTGCCCAATAGTCTTCCATGTAGAAATTTTGGAACAAACAAAATTTGACAGATTGCAAACTTGAGACATCATTTCCTATTAATAATATCATCCACATATAACACAAGGAATATGATAGCACTCCTACTAAACTTTTTATGCACACAAGGTTCATCCGGATTTTATGAGAAACTAAAATATTTAATTGTCGCATAAACTCAGATGTTCAACTCCTAGATGTTGCTTCAATCCATAAATAGAATTTTGAAGCTTACATACCTTTTTGCCATCTTTGGATATGAAGCCCTCAAGTTGTACCATATACACATCCTCGTCTAGGTTTCCATTTAAGAAAGTTGTCTTCACATCCATTTGTCCTATCTCATATTCATAATTAGCAACAATGGCTAGAAGTATTATAATTTATTTAAGCATGGCTAGGGGATAAATGTCTCATAATAGTCAACTCCTTATCTTTGACGGTAACCTTTAGTCACTAGCCTCAATTTATAAGTAATCATATTACCATCCATGTTAATTTTCTTCTTGAAAGTCCACTTACACCCTATCAGTTTTATCCCTTCAAGTGTGTCAACCAAAGTCCATACTTGGTTTCCAAACATAGAATCCATTTTGAACTTCATAGCTTGAAGCCATTTTTCAGATTCTGAACTCTTCAAAGCCTCTTTATAGGTTGTAGTTTCATCGTCCTCTATAAGCAATACATCATTATGTTCACTTACAAAAATCCATATCTCTCTGGAACATTACTTATCGTACTTGACCTACGAATATTTTGTGGGTCAGAAGGTTCAATTGTTGTCTTATCTCCAAGAACAACAATCTCAAGTTCAAACAGTTGATCTGCATCTGTTTGAGGACCATGAACTTCATTAAGTTTAATTTTGCTCTCACTATTTTCTTTTAGAATAAACTCTTTCTCTAAAAAGACAGCATCTTTAAGACAAACACCTTTTTCTTTCAAGCATTATAGAACTGATATCCAATTATTTCCTTAGGATATCCTACACACAGACATTTATCATATTTTTCTTCAAGTTTGTTTGATTGAATCTGCTTCACGTAAGTCAGACAACCCTGAACTTTCATATGAGAAAGATAAAGTTTCTTGTTAGTCCATATCTCATATGAAGTAACATCAACTACTTTTAAAGGGACTCTGTTTATCATATAAACAACAGTTTTAAGTGCATAACCCCAAAAGGATTTTTGTAGATCTACTAGGCCCATCATTGACCTTACCATGTCCAACAAGGTCCAATTTCTCCTTTCAACCACACCATTATGTTGTGGTTTGTAAGGTGGAGTCCACTAGGATATAATCCCATTATCCCTGAGATGACTTAGAAACTCCTCATTTAAGTATTCACCACCTCGATCTAATCGAAGTGTTTTGACACTTTTACCGAACTGTTTCTCTACTTCATGTTTAAATTGTTTAAACATTTCAAATGCTTTAGACCTATATCTCATTAAAAGCACATGCCCATATCATGAATAATCATCAATAAAGGCAATGAAGTATATAAAATCTCCTCTAGCATAAATGGACATTAGACCATATACATCATAAAGTATTAGGTATAATAACCCATTCACTCATACACCCTTACCTTTGAAAGGTAATTTAGTCATCTTGCCTAACAAGCAAGATTCACATGTGTCATATGATTCACAATCAAATGACCTTAAGCTACCATGCCTGTATAGCTTAGACCTATGTCTCTCACTTATATGATTAAGTCGACTATGCCATAAGTAAGATGATTTTAAGTTATCCCATTTTTGTCTTTTATTATCATTGATATTTAAAACTGGATTGCACATATCTAATATGTAAATACCATTCCACAATGTAGCATTACCGTATAGCATTTCATTCAATATAATTGAACAACTGTTGCTCGAAAAAGTTAAATGAAATCCTATTTTATTAAGACATGGAACAGATACAATGTTCTTTGTCACAAAGGGTATATAATAACAATTATCCAAAATTGACTCTAACCCACTAGGACACTAGGAAGATACAAAACATAGGTTCCTACGACTAATGCAGCAACTCTTGCTCCATTTCCCATACGTAGGTCTATCCCTCCCTTCTTGAGTTATCTACTATCCCTAAGACCCTATATATCAACAAATATTTGTGAGCCACATCCGGTATCTAATACCCAAATGTTATGATCAGAAATAAGATTGTCCTCAATGACAAATAACATACCTGAAATAGACTGTGGAGCATTTAATGCCTTCCTCTGATTCAACGACTCCAAATGAGCTTTACAGTTCCTCTTCCAATGCCCTTCCTTATTATAATGGAAACATGTTTCATTTAATGTAGTTTGGTTTGCCTTTTTCTTCGCTACACCTCCTACTAGATTCTTAGACTTCTTTTTTTCTTTTGGTTCCTCTTGCGAGAACCAGAAGTTAAGTCCACAAACATCATAGCCTTACTGTCCTTCCTGACAGTTTGCTCAGCTATTTTGTTTAGATTAATTAGTTTAAGTATCAAGGTGAATATTTGGTTCATATGATAGTTAAGCACAAACTGCAAATAACTATCAATCAAACCATTCAAAAGTAAGCCTATAATTAATTTATGATGCATTATGAAACCTAAACTGGCTAACTTATTAATGTATCCATTCATCTTCAATTCATATTGCACTGGAGATGATCCCTCGGCCATCTCAGAGCGAAAGAGTAACCTTAAGGTCTCGAACCTTTCATACCAAGCTTACTTATCAAATAGTTCCCTTAGATGGTAGACTATGGCATAAGCATCCAAAGCCTCATACTACTACTACAATTCTAGTGACATAAAGGCCAGCATAATACAACTAGCTAGCTCGATATCATCTAATTGCATCTTTTTTATCCTCATTAGAGGCATCGGTAGCAAGGGGATTGGGAAGTGGCTTATTTAGGGCATATCCTAGTTTCTCATATTTGAGAATAATTCTCAAATTTCGTAGCTAATCTAAGAAGTTTGATCTTGTGATTTTGTTAGAGTCTAGTAAAGAGTGTAAGTTCACACTAGGCAAAGACATAGTGGCGATTCAATAACCTAGAAGAATGAGAGAGAGCATTAGAATGTACATAAATGCATATCGATAAGACTTTAAAGATTCCTACTATTTTATTCGAATATATAGTCCTCACTTTGAATTTGAGAAAATTTATAGTTCTCCTAGTTGGTTGATATCCAATATCACTAAGAATGACCTTAGGTTTGCCTAATAAGCCACCTTAGGCCAATTGTTAGGTATCATTCATACATTTGCATTCAATATGTAACTATCGACTCATTCCATAAACTATTAATTTAGCACACTTATTGGGCTATCAACTATTGATGCATATACATCTCATGTATACTACCAAACTTCACCTCTGTCTATATTAACCTTGAGTTTGCCCAAAAAATCAATGCTTCCAGTTATGACCAACCTATTAATCCAAAAATCTAATTTCCATGGTTTAAACATATTCGTGTAGAGTGGGCTTAGGTTTGCCCAACAATCCAACTTCAAAAGAACTATAGTTCTTGCCATATCAATGGAAGGGGTAAGTCTTAATATTTAGGTTGAGGGATTTGTTCTTATGTCTCATCAATACTTAGATGGTCTTATATATATCTCATATATATTCAGATAGTTATTATAACTATATGGCATGATTATGGACACCTAAATTAAATTGAGCCTTTGTCCATAACCACCCTATCATGCCTTTTTAACCAACCTTTGAAAAACATCTAATCCATATAACACACAATGGAGGTTTAATTCAATTTGTAACTTGATTATGCATAAAAAGTTTGTTATTTGATTCAACTCTTGAACCGAATTGGTTGTTATTGTTAGTCTTAGCTAATTCAAATTATGAATGTGATTCAATTAGGAACCCTAAAAGTCAATTATTTTGATGTCCAAATTAAACACTTTAATTCTAGTACATCTGCCTTTTCTAGTCACACTAGAAATGTAATGCTCTACTTATATTAATTCTAAATTAATCCTTAGTATTTTTAAAATTTTTGAACATCAATTAGTCATCTAAAACATCCCTAGGTTATCTCAAATTTATCAAGACAAATTCAAAATAAGCTAAAAATATCTTGACAGACAAAATAATCAAGATAAATGAATTAACCTACTAGATGCTAGAAAGACTGATTTGATGTTCGAAAATTTTCCAGGGTCCTATGATCGGGTGTTTGATGTGTGTAAGTTTTAATAAATAACCCTCGATAATCCATAAGCGCAAGGTTTGTTAGCATAGTACCTAAGGTGTCGATCCCATTAAGAGGGATAATCTTATCCTAAAATCTAAGGCCATAAAACAATTCAAAAATTCAAATTACATGAAACTAAAAACAAGAAACTAATTCAATCAATCAAATGAAATTAAAAATCAAACATGAAAATATTAATTATTCAAAAGTTGTAACACATACCCAAGAATTGACCTAATGAAATTACCAATTGAGAGAAAGGGAATTTTACCTATCTTTAATGCTAACCTAACTGATTATGAATTATCAGATGGTTGGTTCTAAACGATCCCAGGGTTGATTGCTCTCTCTCGAGTTATAAGCATTAACCTAAATTATAAAGCCTAATTAGATTATGGAAGTTGCAATCTCTTAATTAATAACCTATCCAAAATCCTAATTAGTTCTGAAGTTCTCTAATAAACTATCAGAAACTTATACAAGATCTCTCTTCACACGATTTACTAATTTCATTCAATTCTAGTTATATTAAATTACCTAACTCTCGTTAGTCCAATTTAATCATTTTTTATTAGATTCACCCTCCCAGTTTATTATCAACTTATGCAAGTGAAAAATTAAATCACAACGAATCCAATAAACACATAAACAATCATATTTCTTTAATTCAAAAATAAAACTCCAAAGGTGAGTTTAGAACATTTTCAACATTCAAAAATCCTATCTTCAAACTATTATTCAAATTCTATACAATAATAAAACTCAAGATAAATAGGAAATATGATATGAATGGATGACGGGAGGTAGTGACATTAGGAAACTCCTGATCTGGGAAGTACGTCAAGTCAGTTTCTTCTCCTCTTCTCTCTTCCTTCTTCTCTTTCTATATCTCTCTAGGGTTTCTCAAGACGACTTATGCAAAAACTCCCTTTTGCCTCGTTTTCTTGTTCTCTAAATATCCTTTGTGTTTTGAGCATCCCTAGGGCTTTTTAGGGTCTGAAAGGTCCAAAAAATCCCTTAAAATTTTTAAGTGTTTGCGTGTCTGTCTGATGCAGGCCATAATCGTGGCCCTGCAGGCCACAATTATGGGACACATCCGAGTCTTCTATTATGATTATGGCATGTAGGCCACAAATGTAGTCCATGTCTTGAGCTTCTATCATGTTCATAGCATGTGGGCACAATCATGGCCAACTCTGTTGCTTCTGTCACGATCATGGATTGTTGTTTCGGCCCGAATGCCTGTGAAACTTCTCCTTTCTTCAATGTTGACCCTAAAACACTTCACTCTTTAAAAATTATGATTTAAAATAATAGTCATGATTTGATATATGGGCCTTTAAAAATATATGTCATTTAAACAAGTGCCTTCAATAATTTTAACAATAATACGGTTAAACACACAATCATATAGTTAATAGTGCCTAACCAAATATTAATGTTACAAGGTTTGATACACATTCACATAACAATCTATGCCATTCATATTGACCCTTTCTAAAAGGTAACAAGAACATATTTGACCACTATGGGTGTATATTTTTAACTATGTCTAGCAAAACCTAAAAATGTATAGTTTTATACACAAGCATATCAAGATGTGCCCTCACATTTAGCTTTAAAATTTATATAAAAAAACATGGTTTTACTATAAAGGTGTGTAATAAATAGTGTTAAACAAAACCTCTAATGGATATATATTAGTGCAAAAGCTTGTACCGATTTGTATCCTTCATATTAATGCTTTGTGTTACTTTAACTCGGTCATAGAAGACCCTCTTTTTACTATTGTTATTTATTCTTAATGGGCTATAGTTTTTTTTTTTTTTACATGAAGGTGGTATGGGATGTAGTTAACCTGATATATTTTGTATTAAGGTATGGTATTCTTTTTACTCAAACATTTTATTATCATCTTAAAGTGTAGTTGTCACTTATTTATAATGAATGATGGTTTTCTCATACATATGCATGACATTAAATATAAATATAAATGATATAGTTTGTACTGCAACAATTTATGGTTTTAATTATAAGATGATATTCCCATCTTCCATTGAATATGTTACTTATTTTAAATGCATCATGGTAAATTTTGTATATGGCAATGATATTAGATATGCACAGTATTATTATATTTTGTATGAAGGCATGGTATCTATTCAACTCAATGATTATATTCCTTTTTAAATATGTAGGAATTGCTTGTCCATAATAAATGATGGTTTTTATTCATATATA
>JANSVA010434524.1:0-18605 GCA_025504915.1 Erythroxylum reticulatum | reverse complement strand
AGATGGACAGAGGAATGCCAGATTAGTTTTGAGGAATTGAAGAATCGGCTTACAACTGCACCAGGTATCAATTGACAACATGTTTAAGAATCTAATAAGCCATGTACAAATACTAATTGAAGAGAAAAGGATAATTTAATCAAGTTATACTTAATTATGAGGTCTGTGAAACTTTAGAATTAATTGTAATTCTAATTAAAGCATAATTAAAATTATCATTTTATTTCATTCAAATTACTATGGAGTCCAAACTCTATTATAAATTGGATTAGGCTTTAAAAGTGCTAGTACTTCTGGCTTACCCTCTTTGCATCACATGTAGAGTTCTCTCAACATGTTGATGTAGGATACTATTAAAAGCTAGAAACGTATGCAGCTATAATGGTTGCAATGAGTCAATCTCAGAATTATTTTAACAATGAGAACAAGAAAAAGGTTTAAGCTACATAATAAGGTATTGAATTATGTTTATATTTATTGTGGTTATGTATTAATCATATTATAGAGTTTAAATTGATCTTGACTTTCAAGAATCAAATAAAAATATTATTTATTTATTTTTCTACACACTGGATCATATTTTGCCCTAATTTTTCAATAGTAGATGTATCTTATTTAGTACTCT
Organism: Erythroxylum reticulatum; assembly: GCA_025504915.1. NCBI lineage: Eukaryota > Viridiplantae > Streptophyta > Magnoliopsida > Malpighiales > Erythroxylaceae > Erythroxylum > Erythroxylum reticulatum. The sequence continues at coordinate 17,980 of JANSVA010434524.1, read as the reverse complement.
TGTAAGCTAAATTATTATGATTTTTTAGTTTCTTTAAACTAAAAATAAAAATAAAATATGATTTGTTAACCTTAAATAATATATAAAATGAAATGAATAGTGTATGTTTTTTTGATATATTTGAAATTTTAATAAATAAATTTCCAATAAAATAATAATAATACTAATAAAAAGTAATAAAAAAGATATAAAATTAATTTATAGTAGTTTACCTAAATAATTATTGACTTACGTTCATCACACCCTAATTTTCACTTAAGAAATGACCATTATTTTCTTCAAAAGGTGAAGAAAAGTTTTTTGCATATGTATTTTCGTTTGAATAAAAAAATTCTAACATATTTTCTTTTTTTAGGTTAAAGAGAAAACTTTTATAAATCTTCTCTAATATCATAGATGAAGAGGACTCTAACAATTCAATTGATATCTTAATCACTCAAATATGAATCGAGAATAACTTTCTTAATCACATAACATCGTGTTAACATGAATGTAGATATAGAAACTCTAAAACATTCCCTAATGTAAAAAAATCGTACTTTTGACATCATCATGAATTTATAAAACAAAAAAATGGTTTAAATCATATAAGGTTGTACCTTAGACGTGCTCTAATGCTCAAATATTGAATAAAAACATAGTTTAGAGTTCGTTTTACGTCCATTAGTGGGTATAATATTGATCTAGTTAGTTAATATTTGAATAAAATAAGTCATTGTATCCGGTGCATAAGATTTTCCACTTTGCAAGAGTCTGAGGAGGGTCATTGATGTATATAGTCTTTCCTTTTTATTTCTTTTTACAAAGAATTATTTCTGTGATTCGAATTTGTGACCTTCTGATCATAAAAGAGTAATCTTACTATTTACTTTAAGATTGGTCGTCATTTGAATAAAATAAGATTATCTTTAAAAATAATAATTAAAATAGAATTTTAAGAGAATAATATATGATTTTACTCATGTTAGTGAAAATAGTAATAAAATAAAATTGGAACGTTTTATCTAAAATGCAAGGCGTCGAAAATTCCTCCTCTATGGTGTAGCAAGACAATGAAATCCGATCCCAAGATTAATGCCTTCTTCACTAACTTCGGTCCACTCCAAATGGTAGAATAGGAACTGCCTCCAAGAATAAATAAAATAGACAAAAATAGAATAGACAAAATAGAAAGATATATGCATAAACATGTCTTTTTGTGGAAGAAGATATGTGTCTTGTTTAGAGAAAATGAGAATATGTGTAATAGTGGGAGTGAGTGAAAGAGTAGAAGTGAAGGGATTTTTATAGTAGAAATAATGACAAGAGGCATTAAGAGATATTATAGCAAAAGAAAACGTTAAAAACGTTAAAGGCCGTAATATCCATAATAACCACTAAATGTTATAACTTTAATGGATAATAAAGTTGAGAAACTATAAGTCCAAGTTATGGACCAATAACACCAACAATCCCCCATTTGGTCAAAAACTTGAGAAACAAACTGTAACAATTTAGGAAAAAATAGGTGAACTAAGTCTTGAACCTGTTGTTTAAGAAAAGTGGAGACAAAACCTGCTAAAGAAATAATAGCCTCAAAATGCCTTAGTCTCATGATCGCTCTAGAGAGAGAACCCAAATACTCTCATAGGAGGGTGGCTATCCCCCTATAATCACGTAGGTGAGTCCATCAAATATGTATTGCTCATACCACCCAAACTTGGGCTATAGAACTCATTAAAGATGAAACAATCCAACCTTATCGAAGATAGTAAAGTTATGCTAAAGACCTAATTCAACAACTGAATATATCTCAGTATTATTCTATAAACAAAGTACAAGTAGTCACCACAAAACTTCGTTTGACCCATTGAACTTGGTTTCCTAAGTTGGGTGTCCATCATGAGGTTACTACATAATTGGGCTTAACCCTATCCCTTTAGCATGCTCTGAAACTAGTTTCCTATTCAAAGATTTTGTAAATGGATCCGCTAAGTTTTTCTCATACTTGACATAGTTTATAGAAATTACACTATGTCTAATAAAAGTACAATCAATTTTATGTCTCAATCTAATATGTCTACTTTTACCATTCTATACTTTGTTCTTCGCAACATAAATGGTAACCTGTGAATCACAATGAAGGAACACAGAAGGAATTGGATTTTCCCAAATTAGGATATTTGCTAAGAGATTCCTTAGCTAATCAGCTTCTCGACTTGCTAATTCCAAAGCTATAAACTCAGCCTCCATTATTGATCTCACAATACATGTTTGCTTGGATGATTTCTAAGAGACAACAACTCCTGCTAAGGTAAAAATATAACCACTGGTAGAGTGCATATCATCACTCTCTTTAACCTCGATAACATTAGAATGCCCTTCTAATACAGGAGAATGACCACCAAAAGATAATCCATAATGCATAGTACCTTTCAAATACCTGAACAAATGAATCAATGCATTCCAATTCTTTTGACTAGGATTATGAGTATACCAACCAAGTATACTCACACAGTATGCAATATTAGGATAAGAATAGTTCATTAGGAACATCATACTACTAAGAATTTTAGCATACTCAATTTAGTTTACACTGTTTCTAAGATTTTTTTAAAGCAACACTAGCGTTATAGGGAGTTTTGACTGGATCAGCATCATAGTAACCAAACTTCTTCAAAATCTTCTCAACATAATGAGTTTGATTCAACCTAAAACTAGAGTCAATCCTATTAACTTTGATTCCTAAAATAAAGTCCACAGGTCCAAGATCTTTCATATTAAAAGAAGACTTTAGCAAATTCTTGGTAGTATCAATGACAGACAAACTAGTATAAAAAATAAGCATATCATCCACATAAAGAGTTATGATTACACAACCATTGGCATCAGATTTCACATAAATGCAAGAATTAATATCATAAGAGGTGAAACAAATTTTTCATGCCACTGTTTGGGAGCTTGTTTAAGTCCATACAAAGACTTAACTAACTTACACACCTTTTTCTCTTAACTAGGCAATCTAAATCCTTTAGACTGGACCATATAAATTTTCTCATCTAGATCATCATTCAAGAAAGTTATCTTAACATCCATTTGGTGCACATGAAGCTTAAATACTAAGCCAATAACAAATAACATCCTTATAGATGCAATTTTAGTAACAGGAGAGTATGTATCAAAAAGTCCAGTCCTTCCTTTTGTTTAAAGCTTTTAAACGCAAGTCTTGCCTTAAACCTCTCAATAGTTCCTTTAGGTCTCAATTTCTTTTTAAAAATCCACTTATACTCTAAAAGCTTACACTCTCGAGGTAGATCAACCATGATTGACTCTAATTCACTATCTATGACTTCCTTCCAAAATGTAGCATCCACAGATCTCATTGCTTCCTCATAAGTTTTAGGATCTTCCTCAATAATATAAGTCACCACAAAAACATCATCTATCTCTGCAAGTTTTGTCACCACAAAGGAAGTAATAAAGTCATAATCAAAACTAGTGGATACTTTATCTCTTTTACTTCTCCTTAGTCCGACAATTTCCTTTTTTTTCTATGTCATCATTAGTAGAAGAACTAGGAGACAAATTCTTTAGGGACTTGTACACTCACTTTTATAGGAGATATATCCTCGAAGAACACTGTATCTCTTGACTCCATAATTGATCCATAAGTGCGAAACCCCTTTTCCTTAACCAGAAATCTATAGGCAACAATATTAGAGGCATGTCCTACAAAAATTAAATCAATGGTCTTAGGACCAATTTTCTTCCTCTTATGTTAAGGTAAAGCAATCTTAGCAAGACGCCCCCACACTTTCAAGAAATGCAAGTTAGGTGGATAACCTTTCCAAATGTCATACAAGGTTCGATCTAGTTTCTTATAAGGGACTTTATTTAAAATATAACAAGATGAAAGAATAGCTCTGTACCTTAATCTCTTAATTTTCCTTTCCAATTGGTTCTTAATCTCAGCTTTGTATTTCATAAACGTTTCCTCTGCATCATTTTTATTTTTCAATAATTGAATCTTAGTAAATCTATAATAATCATCCACAAAGGTAATATAATATCTCATGCCTCCTTTACTGATACAATTATTAAAATCACCCAAATTTGTGTGCACCAAGTCCAACAATTGTGACTCTCTTTCGATCACTGATTTAAAAGGTTTCTTAAAGTGTTTAGCCTCAACATATATTTGACATTTTTCCATTTCATTAATGATCTAGTTAGGTAACAAGTTTAAGCTTTGCATCCTTTTAATTAACCTCACATTCACATGCCTAAGTCTAGAGTGCCATAGGTATAAAGACTCAACAAATTAAGCAGAAGAAGTATATGCATTCATTTCAATGTCATGTACAAATAAACCCCATTACAAAACCCTTTTCAACAAAGTTCCCATTCTTAGTCAGAACTAGCTTATCAGAATCAAAGGTTAGTTTAACACCGACTTTGTTAAGTAATGCACTAGAAATTAAGTTTCTACGTACATTAGGAATAAATAAAACATTTTCTAATGCCAACACTTTTCCAAAAGTGAGTTTGACAGTGACTTTACCAACTCCTTGGATAGGAACTTTGCTAAAGTTGCCCATGTTTATGAATTCACCATCAAAAGAATCATTCAACTCCTTGATAGGTTCTTATTAGTGTAGATGTGGCATGTGGCTCCTGTGTCAATGATCCATTAGACCAAATTCAGCAAGGTTGACTTTATACACCATAGTAGTAATTATCTCCTTCTCATCACCAGCTTCATCCATATTAGCTTGAGGCATACCAAAGCTCTTTTGGTTACCTTGTTGGTACCCCGTCTGGTTTCCTTTCTTGAACTGTAGCGGTTTCTATCCTTGGCCTGGCTTGTGGCACCATCAACAGTCACCATCTATCCTCTTACACTTAAACTTACCCTGCTTATTATTGAAAGAATTGTTTTGTCCACCATTCTTCTTGAAGTTATTAGCATTTCTATATTTTACCACATGAGCTTTAACAGTAGGGACAAAGGTGAGTGTTTTAGTCTTATGTTATGCATGGTTAGCATCCTCAATATTTATATGTCCCATCAATTCTTAAAGCTTCATGTCTTTCTTCCTATACCTTGACTGGTTTTGTTACTCATATGAAACATCTCACACATGTTCATACCCTCAGCAATCATTTAAGTAGCTAGATTTTCATACTTATATAGTTGGCCCATAATAGGCTTATCATTAACAATGGTAAATTTAAACACCTTAACATCTACATATTTCTTAGTATCAGCATTATCCTTCCCATCTTTCACTTTTAAAGCATCCAAAATTTCCTTAGTAGTTTTGTACTTACATTAGATATCAAACAAAGGGTTTATCATATGGTTGAGCAACACACCCATAACGGTACGGTTATCCTTAATAGTCTTAGGATTATTATTGTCACTAGGAATCCCTTGAAATAGTACATAATCGATTTCGTATTGTTGAAAATAAAATAGAATTTTTTCAGACCATCGTTTAAATTTTCTCCCATTTGGAGGCTCTAATCTATTTAAGTTAGGTATAATTTTTAGGGTTACGGTGATAGGGGCTGAACCTATGTGGGGAATAGTAAGTGTAGAACCTACGTTGGTCTCATTTATTGATGATATATTAAACCCAAAAATAGAAATATCTCACACGAAATAATCACACAATATGAAGAAACAACACCGTATTTCGACTTCTACCAAAATAAATACATAGTAGCAAAATCGCAGTATTTTCTAACAAACAGTAGTAATGCAACAATAATATTTTTGAATTAGATTTTTAGAGAAAATAATAATAAAATAAGATTGGAATGACTCATCTAAAATGTAAGGTGTTGTAAAAATTGCTATCTTAAGTCAAAAATTTCCCTTCTATGATGTAGCAGGACAACGAGATCCGATCACAAAGTTAATGCCTTTTCCACTAGCTTCAGTGCACTCCAAAGGGTAGAGTAGGTAATGTCTCCGAGTATAAATAAAACGGACAAAAGCATAATATACAAAATAAAAGGATATGTGCGTAAAGATATCTTTTTGTGGAAGAAGATGTGTATCTTGTTTAGAGAAAATGAGAATATGTGTAATAGTGGGACCGAGTGAAAAAGTAGAAGTGAGGGTTTTTTTTGATATAAAGGGAAACAGAAAATAAAATTACAAGGTAAGTCTGGGGAGACAAATCCCCGAAAAATCCTCTAATAGGATGCGGTGGCACCCTATGGGTGTGGTGTCAAAATAGGCGACTCTAATATCGGAGTGGATAGCCTGGGTAGTAAGCCAGTCAGCGTATCTGTTGCTCTCTTGGTAGACGTGTCGATGAACAACAGACCAATTCCTGGTGAACAGCTCTAGGATACCCGTAACTATAGGGTTGAGAGACTGGAAGCGGGTGTCTGTCGAAGAAAGGAGCTGATGTACCACGAGCGAATCCACTTCTAGTTCTATCCTGGGGAATCCCATACGCCAGGCAAGCGAGAGGCCGATAAAGACGCCCCAGAGTTCTGCAGATAACACCGCGTACCATCCGAGGTTCTGAGTGAAGCCTCCAAGCCAGTTTCCGTCACTATCACGAAGGAGGCCACCTGTTGTAGCCGAGTGGTGGGCGCGATTGTAGGTACCATCTATATTCAATTTAACCCACCCTGGAGGCAGTTTGCTCCAACCGATGAGCTGCTTTTGGCGGAGTTAGAAATTTGCGGTAGCCCGGCGTTGCCACTCGGTAGACTTGGAAATCTGATCTGCAAAAGACAAAATAGGAAAAATGGATGAGGATGGCCAAGTAAATTGATGATCGAAAAGAGACTTGTTCCTTCATGTCCAGAGGAACCAACATGTTGTGTCAAAAAGAAGCGCCCAGTCTTAGCCCAGGACTTTTCGGTGTTGCTGTAGGTTGATGAGAATCCAGTCCCTAGCAGGCAGCGAGAAGTATTCAGAAGCAGCGAAGATGGATGGGAAGACGGCCCACACTTGACGAGCTTTATAGCAATCCCTAACAGCATGGATGGAAGACTCTTCTAGATGGCACTGGTGGCAGGTGCTATCAGAAGTGAGGTGCTTGCGGACGCACTGCTGGTTACTAAGTAACTGATCTTTTGCTAGTAACCATAAGAATGATCGGATCCTCTGGGGTCCCAACCACTGCCAAATAGCCCGCAATACTTCATGCGAAGGTTCGTCGTTGTGTCCCATAAGCATTAAGTATGTGGAGGTAATGGAGAATAGACCATTGTCAAATACTCCCCAGATCAACCTATTAGGTCCCAGATACGGCTTAGGAGGAAACGTGATGGCGATGGTTTGGAAAATCTGAGACTGGAGATAAGGTTGGAAGACTTCCCAATTCCAGTTTCCGGTGGCATCCACGAAGTGGTGGACAGTGAGGCGAAGCTATGTAGCTGGGATGGGAAGGGTAGTATGGAAAATGAGAGGGTCCACTCCCTTGACCCAAGGGTTGAGCCAGAATCGTGTCCTGGTGCTATCACCAATCCTCCATTGCAGGCCTTGTGACACTATAGGCCATGTGGCCTGTATGCTTCGCCAAACTATAGAACCCTCGGTGGACGAAAGAGATGTGGGATGGCAGTGGGCATCAAACTTATATTTCTTGGAGAGCACCTTGACCCATAAAGCGTTAGGGTTGGCGATCAACGACCAACCGAGTTTAGCCAGGAAGACGTCATTCGTTTCCCTGATTCTACGGATGCCAAGGCCCCCCAACGCCTTAGGTTTATACACTTCCTCCCAATTGATTAAGTGGATCTTTTTTCGGTTGTGAGACGAGCCCCACAAAAATTGTCTCATGGCTTGTTCCAGCTCGTCACACAGACCTCGCGGTAACCGGACAGTCTGCATAATGTAGCTTGGGATGGCCACTAAAACAGACTGGACCAAGGTAATGCAGCCAGCGATGGGCAGCGTGTCAAGGGACCATCCAGATAAACGTTGATGGAACCTGTGAAGAATGTATTGGTAAGTTCTTTTGCTGATGTGTTGGTGTAGGAGTCGAACCCTAAGGTACCTCCCGAGATCAGCAGTTAGGGTGAAAGCTAAAGCATGGCTTAAGGATTGACAGGTCGAAGGAGGGGTATTCCTGGAGAAAAAGCATCTCGATTTGGCCGTGCTCACTCGTTGGCCCGAAGAAGCACAAAAAGAATTCAGGATATCCCGAATGACGTTCACTTGGTCAATGTCAGCTTCGGAGAAGAGAATGAGATCGTCGGCGAAAAAGAGATGAGAAAAGGGGGGACCATCTGCACTTAATTTGATCGGTCGCCATCTGCCGCTGGATACTGCTTGTGTGATCGCTTAACCGAGCCGTTCTAGACAAAAAACAAAGAGCTAGGGGAAAGAGGGTCGCCCAAGAGAATATCCCGGGAAGGTGTAAAGGCCTCACTAAGCTCACCATTCCAGTTCGCTTGAAAGGAGGCAGTAGTGATACACTTCATAATGAGCAAAATCAGAGAATCGGGTAGGCCAACATCAATCAGGGTGTCTTGGATGAAGTCCCAAGCTAGACGATCATACGCTTTCTTGAGGTCCACTTTGATAGCCATAATCCTTGTCCGACCGCTCTTTCTTTCTATGGAGTGAATCACCTCTTAAGTGATGACGATATTGTCGGTAATAAGGCGCCTGGGCACAAAGATGCACTGAGTAGGGGCAACAAGCTCTATAAGGTAAGGCTTGATCCGATTAACTATAATTTTAGTGAGTGCTTTGTATATCATAGTGCAAAGAGCTATCGGCCTGAACTGAGTAAATGATGAGGGGGACAGAGTTTTAGGGATAAGGACCATAATAGTGCGGTTCAGAGCCGACTCCCAAGCCTCATGATGAAAGATACGTTAGAGAAAAAGAGTCACGGAGGGTCCCACAATGTCCCACTAGGATTGGTAGAATAGTGCTGTAAACCCATCAAAGTCAGGAGCTTTATTAGGAGCTATAGAGAAGAATGTCGTCTTGATTTCGTCCGGGCTTAAAGGACGAGTGAGCTCGACGGTCATGTGAGGTTGGATGGGTGGAAAGAGACCATAGCTTTGTCAAGCGAAAGGGGTCTGCCTGTTGGATTTGTATAAATCCTCTAGATACTACCGCGCTAAGCCATTGATGGCCGCAGTGTTGGTGATCATGTTACCAACGTCTTCGATCAACAAGATGGTACGAGTTTGCCAACACCTTGAGCGGGTAAAAGCATGGTAATAATGAGTATTGCGATCACCCTGACCGAGCCATTGACTTCATGATCGCTGGTGCTAGAATAGTTTTTCCTGATAAAGGACTTGTTTTAACTCTATCCGCAGGTTGTTCTCGAGCACGTGGAGGGAGGGAGATTCAGAGGCTTCTAAACGTTGTTATATACCTGCGAGGTGGGCCATGAGTTGCTTTTTGTGATGAAAAATGTTGCCAAAATCTTTATCGTTCCACTGTTGGAGGGTATCCGAAAGACTAGTGAGTGCTTCACTAAGGTACGAGTAACGCGGGTGCCAATTATCGGCTACCTCTTGCCTAAAGTGAGGATGGGTAAGCCAGGCAGATTGAAACCAGAAGGGACGACGTAGAGGAGGGGGATTCGGGGTATGTAAAGTGATAAGAAGGGGACAGTGATCCGATTTAAGAAAAGGCAAGTGGGTAATACAAGTATTAGGAAAGGTAGGAAGCCAGGAAGAAGAGTCGAAGGCTCGATCTAATCTTGTTCGGATAGAACCCCTTCGCCACGTGAATCTTGGACCGAAAAAGCCAAGATCTTGAAGGTGACATGGGAGCATACATTTGCGAAATTGAGTGTTGACAATGGGTTGGAGACGGGAACCTCCGCCCTTGTCCACACTTTCCAGTTTGGCATTAAAATCCCCTCTCAGAAGCCAGGGAGCGGTAATGGTCCTGGCAAGGGTTAACAGGTAATGCCAGAGGTATTTTTGGAACGCGTAAGTCAGGCTCGCGTAGATAGTAGTAAAACCAAACGACCAGTGATCCCAGTCCACGCTGGCATGCACAAATTGTCTGTGAGCAATACGAATTCGAACAATGATATCATCCTTACAAAGCATCCAGATACCTCCCAAATAGCCCTCCACTTATATTCGGAAGGAGTTATTAAAGCCTAGAGTGCGAATAATTTTCAACGCACAGACAACACTAATACGTGGCTCGGCCAAAACAACGAGACGAGGCTTGTGGATGCGAAGATAGTTCTTCATGATAGGCTTGAAGGTCTTGCCTCCAGCCCCTTGGCAATTCCAGATAAAACTCGTCATGAAAGCGTAATGCGAGAAGGGGACGACTCTAACCGTCCTTGATGTTGATTGCTTGATCAGACAAATCCCTGCATGGTATTGGCTCAAGGGTCAGGAACAATTCCGCATCGGAATATTCGATTCAACATACAAGGGATCAGCAGCTCGAGGTGCAGAAACTTAGTCTAGGGGACGGGGGGAGTTGGGTCATGAGGGTGGCTAAGAGGTGTCGGGATTGGAGGCCCACTGGGGTCGACAGGATCTTCGTCCATTTTGCCACCACCCAAATCTATGGGAAGAGGCATAGGGAAGGACGACCAAACTAGTTGCACGTGCGAGGGAATAGAAATCGCAACATGAGCTGGACTGGTTCTAGGAGTGCGGTGGGCCTATAGGCTGGTCTGTAGCCTTTCGGGGTCGGGCCTGGGGGGTTGAAGACCCTGCTGCCTTGATTGTTGGGGCTGTGGGCATAGTCTGGGAAGGCCACAGCTGGTGTGGGCTTGGCCTGGCCCAAAACTTGGGCCTATTGGAGAGGGGACGACGTTGTAGATTGCGGGAGACTTGGTAGATCAATTTGAGGGGCGCGCATTCCTCTTTTGTGGCCTTCATCACTCGAAGGCAAATTAGTTAGGGATTTTGACTTGTTGACGTTTGAATCTGATGAGCCTGGGGAATCGATAGGGCAACTGGAGGCGATCGTTGGGGGGAAAAGACGTTAGGGGGTCAAGCGACTCTGACATGGATAGCACGAAGAACTGCGAGCCTCGGGGTCCGGAGGTGGATGCGTGAGTAGCATTGACACGGCGGGGGCCCATGGATATAGGGGAAGGTCGGCATCCCTTCTGATTAACCTGCATCTACGGGCCATAAGTAGTTTGCTGGGGTGCTCCAGAGGAGGATTTGTCAGGTTTGTCCACGTGAGCTGGCGGTGGTGAAGGTTTGGAGGAGGACGCAGTTGCGGTGTTGGTCTCGGGTCACGAGGGACATGCCACCGTACCGTGCCTAATCTTCTGCAGTGGAAGCAAATCTGGGGGAGGCCTTTGTACGTCATATGGATAAGTTCCCCATCTATCTCCACCACCGAACGGAGAGGAGAACTGATGTCCAGGTTCACAGCAACGCGCGCGAATCTTCCATGGTAAGCCTATTGAGTGTTTGAATCTATCTTAACAATTTTCCCTACCATATTTCCAAGAGTTGTTAGAATAGATGGGTGATATCTGGCAATGGGGAGCTTAGGAAATCTAACCAGCGCTGCTACATGGGTGACAAGAGGCATTAAGAGATATTAAAGCAAAAGAAAACATTAAAAACGATAAAGGCCATAATATCCATAATAACTATTAAACATTATAACTTCAATGAATAATAAAGTTGAAAAATCGTAGGTCCAAGTTATGGACCAATAACACCACCAACTTAATATGTTATCATTAGCTCCCACTTTGTGTTCATGGTTGGGAGTCTTCTTTTTAAATATTGTAAAAATAGTATTAGACACTAAGTGTATTGAATTATTTGGTTGATCCCTTAAGATAACTTTGTTTAGTGAAATTTGGAAAGTTGAAGAAGATATTTTCAATATAATATTTTTGTACGCACCACCGACAGAGTTAACAAACTCTTCTGGTCCTAAGACTCGTGGTGCCTTTAAGTTTTTTCATAGAATTAAAGCGTTGAAGTAAGCTTAACCTAATGCATGAATTTCAGAGGTTTTATCTTGGAACCAGGGAGTTAAAAAACTTCACCTGAACCTAAGGCGTTTGAGCCTTAAGTTTTCATCTTCTACTAAGAAGCTGAGTGATTTCACCTCGACTTAAGGATTAATTATGAGCCTTCACGTTTTTGTATATCATGGAATTGAGTGACTTCTCCTAAATTTGAAAACTTATACATCTTCAGATTTTTTAAATTCTTCTGAAGCTAGAGTGTTTATGCTACTCTAAAGTTTAGATTCTCTGTAACATCTCAAGATTTTTGTTAACACTCAAAACTTACAAATATTATCTTCTTTAATAGTTTGCTAGTTTCATAAATGTAAAAAGAATAATTAATTATTAAAAATTCTGAATTTTATTTAATTTTATAATACTAACAAATTAATTTTCATTTTCACAAAAATTATTTATTGGTGGAATAAATAACTTTTTTTATCACATTAATGTTGTGTACATTATAATTACCGATTATGAAATTAATAATTTTAAAATAAAAATACGTACTAAAAAACTTCCCCGAAATAACCTTTACCTCTGCTTGAGGAAGATGAAAGTACCACTTGTTCTTGAGAGAAGGAGACTAATAATGGTCCCATCAATTCTGCCACTTCTTCTTTCGTCAGAATTAATTAGGTCGACTTTGCTTCAGTGGATAGTAGTTTTTGGAAGTTTGGTTTCATACTACTGGCAATGGGAATCAAACTAAAATTTTTTCACGAAGTTCTGGAGGAGTCCTCCGTGCAAATGTTTTTCATTACTAGTCTAGAAGGTATAAGATGTTTATTTTTCTGTTTCACCCGACCGATGAAGTCAACACTTTTTGTATTGGTTTAAAAGTAACATCCATTTTTCACTAAGAAGTTACTTTAGATGTAAGGAAGTGGAATGCCTGAATCATATATAGGATGACCTAGGTTTCAAGCTCTCTTTCTTGCTCTATACCTGTTAGAGCAAAAACTTTAGCCCTAACTTCTCTTTAACATCTTGTCCTCATATCCAACCCCAACCCTAGATCCGAATCATTCAGCTTTCTTGCCTTCCATCCTCCATTCAGGTACTCTAGTTCATGTTGGAGTTATGTAACTATAGTGCTCTGGAAAACAAGTTTATTTACTAATAACTTAATTTCTTCCAATTATTTTTGTAATAAAAATATTTATTATTAATGAATCAAAAGAGTTTGGTTTTTATGAGCATTATATATCTAGTCGTAAGATACCGAGATTCTTTTATAAGTAATATACATATATATAGAGATATATGGGAAACATGTATATTATAAGAATATAAAAAAATAGATTCATAGTTGAATAATCAAGTTGGTCACTTGATTATAGTTTAGATTGTAGTGTTGTGATTTATCTCTGTGCAACTAAAAGAGTTTATTTCAAGGGAATGATGAGTTTCATATCATGATAGTAGTTGACTATTGATAATGACACTATTAAATGAATCTGGAATCAAGTATGTTTTAAAGAATAAACTGGGTCATTACTTTAATTTTAAAACATACAACTTAAGCATTCGTTTATTATGGACCATAATCTTGATGAGTGGTGAACTCATATATGTTTCATTACAATTCTTGATATGATCGGAATAGATTTTTACAGAGTATCAATCCAGTGTCTGCATGTTAGAATTATTAATTGAAACATGTGTCAGGAAATATTTACTCAAATAAAGTGTTTATAGTGATACCATTACTTCTAGATGTTTTATGGAGATTGGTGATTAAACTGGCGCCAATAGTCTGATGGATTAGCTACCCATCAAATCTTAACACTAAGATGAGATCTTGCGTGTTGATCACCATATACAGTAAAACGTGAGATCTAGAAGGAAAAACTAACATAAGGGCAAAATGGTAATTTTACTCTTTATTGTGCGGATGGTTATAATATGGTTCATATTAGAGTTTGCAATTGGACGTCATATTTGAAACATGTGTTCTCATAATATTTAGTAATTTAAGAATTCAACTAATTATCTTTAGTGGAATGACATTTAGTTAATAAGTTGGAATTAATTCTAATGAGATTAAATTAATTCCGAGCATTATATAAGTCCAATTAGATTCCCCATTTGGCTTCTAGGAAGGTTATCAAGCAAAGTAAGAAATACAAATGGAGGTTTTAAAGTGTATGATTGAATGTTGGGCTTAGACTAATTAATTGTTAATTAGAAGCCTAAATGAATATTTAGAAATGGGCTAGACTTTGGTTTAATTTGATTAATTAAATTAAAACAAAGTTATTAAAGATAAATGGAGGAGGAATTTCGATTTTAATGGGCTAAATGTGCAGCATTGATTTGCTATATTAAAGATGGTTTTAACATGCTTTATTATCATTAAATGGAGTAATGATGTTATCATTAAATGATTTAATGGTTGTCTTTTAATGATAGCATGTAACCTTTTAGCATTCGATTAAAGAAGAAAGAGGAACATTTAATGGACCATTTCCTTCTTTCATCACAAAACCTAAAATGATATGTCTTATTTAGGTTAATAGTCTTTTCATATAGCCATCTTAAAGATAAATGAGAAGAGTCTCATTTATTAACTTCTTTATGATTGATTAGAGAATGAAGTGATGCGTTTGATACAAATCTCTTCTTTCTTTTGATGTTAACCAAAATTGAGAAGAAATGAGAAGGTGTTCTTGCATTTTTGACCCTCTCTCTCCTATCTTGCATGGTATAGCCAAAAATTGCATGAGAGGTGTCTCATCTTTGGCTTCATTCTTCTAAGGAAAAATCTCCTCAAGTGTTTCTTCTCTTTTCCCACCAAAGGGTCTTATTAACCTAGTTGTCCAAGGAGAACAAGTGGTAGATGAGATTGGTCGAGGATACAATAACGAGAAGAAGATACATCACCTTAGAGTACATACATTGGCGAGGATAGGATAACACAGCAAGGAGTTAAAGCTGTAGCAAAGGAGTCAGTAATAATTTTCATTTTGTTTTTATGCAAATGTTTATCCTTATACCGTATTATGTATGATTATGCATGTTGATTTAGTTATATTGCTTCCGCTGCAATTTTGATTTATAAATTTTTTTGAAATATACTGTTTTATCTAAATCGTGCATGCTTTATTTTTTCGATCCAATAGTCCATCATTTTCCTCTTACTTTCTAGCATTATTCTTCCTTTAATGACTTGCAAAACAAAACAACAATAGATTAAATTGGTTTCCAAATGCAAAATGGAGACTGATTTCTCACCACTACCCTCTACCACTCTACCATCTACTTCCCCGAATCTTCACTCTACTCCCTCATCCCCTGCTTAACCTTCTATAACCCTCTCCTCTTCTCCATCCCTCTCTACAAATATTCCTCCTTCAACCTGTGCCTTTCCTCCAAAACCTTCTGCTACATCTATCAGTGAATTTCAACATTTTAAAGGGGCTACAAAGATATGGAAACAAGTTGTGGGTGACAATTTTGACTCTTCCTTAATTTACAGTCCACCTGTTGAGATTGAAGGAAAGCTAATAGTGGGTCCTAGTTTAGACATTCTGCAGGAAGGTGCTAGGATATAGGAAGCTGCTCTTATTGGTTTTTTTATGGATAAAAAGCCTACTTTTCTAATGATACAAGTATGGACCCAAAGAAACTGGAAAGAGAGAGGTCTAATGGAAGTTATGCTAACTGAGTAGAATAACTTAATTTTTACCTTCTCCTCAAAATCGGAAGCTCAAAAGGTAATTGATGAAGGCCTTTGGCATATCTCTCGACTTCCTTTATTTTTTCAAAATTGGCAATCGAGCATAGAATTAGAAAAAATTATATTAAAAAACATTCCTCTATAGGTGAATATCTACAACATTCCTTTGGAATATTAGACAACTCTGGGTTTGAGTATACTAGATAGTTACTTGGGAAAACCAATCTGTATGGATGAAAACACTACATTGAGAAAAACATTTGGATTTGCACGGTTATGTGTGAGTATGGGTATTTCTAAGGAAATGAAAGACAACATCCCTATCCTAAGGTTGGCAAATGAACATTCTCTCAGAGAGGATAAAGTTATGGTTACCTACCAATGGAAACCTTCTATAAAAGAACAAGGCAAAGAATGGAAACCTACGGGGAGATTTTTCACTAGAGGAGACTATTGGGAGGTGATGAGTATGGAAAAGATTAATTCAGAAGACAAAAAAGATTAGGAGGAAGCAGAAAAAGTATCAAATAATTATGAAAAGGTTCAAGTTGATAAGGATTGACCTAAAAATGGGGAGAGTATTCAAGAGGAAATAAGTCCAAATTTAGTTTAGCAGGGAGGAGTTCTTCATAATCCATCGAGTGACTTAAATAAGTCACTAAGGAATAAGAGGGATAATGAAATGGAAATTAGTGAGATTAATCCAAGCGAGAGAGTCCATGATATCCAACAGAATGAGCAAAACCATCAAAAGGTTGAATTACATAGTAGAGTTACTTAAGAGGAACAATTTGAACAAGTTATCTCTTGAAAAAGCAACAGGAGCAGTATAAAAGACTCCAAAGTGAAAATTAATCTCTTATGACCCTAATTGTTTGGAATGTAAGAGGAATAAACAACCCTTCTAACCTTAATATGGTAAGGGATTTTTTTTCAAAAGGAAAAGCCTTTGGTATTTTGTCTATTGGAAACTAAAATTAGAGAAGCAAATTTGAATAAACTAAGTTATTGGGTAGCAAATGGCAGTTTTTCACAAGCTACCAATGTCATGCCTATGGAAGGATTATTATTGTTTATGATGGTGATCTCTTGGAAGTGAAGGTTCTGGAAACTAGTCAGTAATTTATCCACACAAAGCTTAATTTCAAAATGGAAAATTCTTATGTTTTAGCTACTTTTGTCAATTGTTTTAACACAGTGTTTCAAAGAACTAAGCTTTGGACTTCTCTTCGAAGACTTAAGGCATCAGTTACTGTTCCATGGTTAGCTAGTGGGAACTTTAATACCACTCTTTTTAGATCAGAGGTGGAAGGAAACTGTAACCTACTCAAATACACTTCTGATATGTTTGATTGTGTGAAAGAGGTGGAACTAATAGATTTAAAATATGAAGGTATTAAGTTTACCTGGCTAACAAACAAAGCTCTAATTAGCAAATCAAGAAAAAGCTGGATAGTGCAATGGTTAATTTGGAATGGTCAAATACTTTTTTAGGAAGCTCATCCAATTTCCTAAACCCATGAATATTTAATCATACCCCTCTAAAGGTTGATAACTTGTTTACAACTACCAGAATCCATCATCCTTTCAGATTCAACAAATTTCTAGTAAATATGGAGACCTTTCAAGAAGCAATTATGAAGGGTTTAAGTATGAGATCTATAGTTCTAAGCAGTACATTTTCTTGCAAAAGCTCAAGGATACTAAACAAGAATTGAAGATGATAAATTTAAAGAGGGGTCAGAACTCCACAAAGGAGATA
Organism: Erythroxylum reticulatum; assembly: GCA_025504915.1. Taxonomy (NCBI): domain Eukaryota; kingdom Viridiplantae; phylum Streptophyta; class Magnoliopsida; order Malpighiales; family Erythroxylaceae; genus Erythroxylum; species Erythroxylum reticulatum. Next base: position 603 of record JANSVA010434524.1, on the reverse strand, counting down.
GAAACAACAATAAACAAGCTTTCCGTAATTTAGAAATCTTTGGTAGCTAACCCCACAGATTGTACTATAGTTATAGCTGAAAAGGAAGCCTTTGAGACCTATTTGTAAATGGTGGATAATCAATGTTCATTATTGAAGCAGAGGGCCAGAATTAATTGGATTAAGGATGGCGATAGATGCATTAAGTTCTTTTTAAATTCAGTGTCAGCTCAAAGGAATGTAAACAAAATCACTTCCATAAAAAATGAAGCTATTGAGATTATATTTGGACAAAATGGAATTGCAAAGGAAGCCACGAATTTTTATAAAAATCTCATAGGATTAGAAGGTTCCTTAACAATAATTGGAGTAGAGCCTAGGCATTTTGTTACAACTAAGATTCTTACACATGAGGCTTCTTTGTTAGTTAGACTAGTTATAGATCAGGAAATAGAGAAGGTGGTTTTTAATATGAATGGCTTTAAGGCTTTAGGACCAGATAGATTGAATGGGGTTTTCTATAAAAAAACTTAGAGTAGCTTAAGGATGTTGGACCCCGATCTTTGAGTGGAATTTAGAAATATTAAATGAACTAAAATGAGTGTGTTAGTATATGTATTGTGT
>JANSVA010434514.1:0-18609 GCA_025504915.1 Erythroxylum reticulatum | reverse complement strand
ATTTATTCATAAAGTCTGTACATGACTATGAACAAAATGCGCTAAAGGGGATTGCCTTTAGGGCACTACTCTAACACTATAGTCCCATATTGGTCTTTTAATAATTTAGTCCATTTGTCTCTAATTTTCAACCTAATTTTCAATGAAACTTGTCATTAATTCCCAATGTCATTTATTAAAATTTTCACTACCATTTGACTCTTATTCCTACTACTATTCATTAATTGTTCTGCCACTTGACATTTTTCTTAGTCCAAAAATACCCTTAAATTCTGGAAAATTCTCATATTTCACCAAAAATTCTATTTCACTACTTATACACTTCAACCGTTGGACCCCATTTCTGGAGCCTAACTATCTGGATATCATAAAATGTGAGTGTGTGTATTACCTTGTAGGGTTATTTTCATGAACTCTCATTAGCCATCATTGGTTCATCTTCACTCTTACAACATCCCCAAAGTTTCCTATTCGATCAATATAGATCAAGATATGCTTAAAAGCCAAAGTATGCTCATAACCAAGTCATACTCCTCCAATTGATTCCCTCACTTTCTTTCCATTAATCTTTTTCAAATCAATAGAAAAGGCTACAAATTTTATGGAAAGATATAAAAAAAAGTGTTATAAATCTATTGGTTCAATAATCACTTTATTTGGAGGTCGACGATGAAGTTATGCCTAAAAGAGTCAACCATGATTATGTCCTCAATCATATTGTACCTATGTTGGGACAATTGACATAACTTTCACTAGAGTTATCGGATTGAGGTAGTTTTAAGATGGTTTCAAAGAGGCATTTGAGACCTACAACTTTTCTCAAGACTCCAAAAGAGAGATTTTGCAATCTAGAGGGTCAAAATTGCGAATTTCCAAAAGTGTACAGTGTATGTCGGTTAAACGGACATACACCTCTACCTCTGACATACACGGGCTCTGGGTGTCTTCCAGTCCTTTAAAGGTCTGTTTAACAGACCTAATGTCCATTTAACGGACATGGACTAGCTTGGGGACATTTTCATACCCAAGAAGGTCTATTTAACAGACCTAATGTTCGTCTAACGAATATAGGTGAGACAAAACTCCCTCCAAAGCATCTCCAATGGTTCCTATATCCATTCTAACATCACTTTCACTCATAATCTTCCCAAATTCACTTCTTCTAATGCAATACCACTCCTTAAACATTCAATTACCAAATTGGTTTTATTAAACTCCCAAATCTCAACTCAATTGATTCATCACATGCAACAAATTCGCATCTTTCACTATAGTTGTCCTATATGCATCCTGTGCAGCACTACTATCTTATAATGATCATATCTCCCAATCCCAAAATCCTAAAATTTTATACTTTATGTCATTGGAAAGCTAGAAAGATAATATACAACTTACAAGAGAAAACTCTATCTAATTCAGCCTAGATCGATACAGATTTTCCACAGAAGTCAAAACACAAAATTTTACCCTTATGAATGCTTGAAAATGCAATGTACAAACTTTGAGAGTTATGAGCAAAAACACAATCATATTTTATTATCATAAAAATATAAGAGTATTACAAAGCTTTAATGGGCATTTCAGGCCATAATACATCATAGTCCAAAAATGCATAATTTACACAAAGTAGAATTGCTTATAATGCAACTAAAGCCTTGTTTTACAAAAACTAACTTAAAATGCAAAATAAGCATAATCCGAAGTAATACCTTTATGCTTAATCACTTGATCTCTTCCTTATCACCTAAGAATGAGATAGAATCGAGGGGGTGAGCTTGAAGCTCGTGGGTAACAATTTTATAACTGATAACAAGCAAAACCATTGAAAAATTCACAATGCATCATGAAACACATATTTCCAAATTCTCAATTTATAAAACACTTTATAAGCAACCCAGATCATGCATTCAATAAACTTGTCACCATATAAGCACATCAAAATGGTTTGGGAGGTCTATAAACAGAACGAATTAACACATTCCCAGGTAATGGTCTTGTGTAGTCATGAACAGAACAAACTAACGCAATCCCGCATAGTGGTTTTGTGTAGTCGTAAATATGAGGGAGTCCATGAAGGAGCTCTATACCACTAGTGGGCAGGCGGGAGAAGCCTTTAGTCGATGTGCACATGACATGCAGAATGACCAAACCCACATAACATATATTTCATAACTTGTAAACTTGTTACCTAAAATGGCACTTTTTTCGAAAAGTGATTTCATAAACATAGTATCCTTTTTCAAAAATCATTTTCGCATTCTTTTCATAAATCATCCACACAATATTCACATACCAAACACATAGCACTTTCTCAAAGCATTCAAAGAGAAATAAATGCACAGTTATAACACAATTGAAAACATTTACTTTCTTGATTTGGAACAAACATTTAGGGCTTATTATTCAATTATAAAAATGTAACCCACCTTGAATTCCTTACTTAATAATTGCTCAAAGATGCCTCTCTTCTTGCTCCCCTTGCCTCTCCTCTCAATTTCCTTCAATATTAGCAAAAATCCCAATTCAATAGGAATTCCAATTGAGAACTCAAAGAAATATATACATTAAAATTGATCCTAAAATACTTAAACCTATGCATTTATTAAGCTTTATGAACCAAACCCTTCTAAAAAATCCAAAAGTTTAAACATAAACTTACCTTAAATCGTCACAAATTAATGAGTATCTTGGCCCAAATGGAAGCTCTATTCTTCCTCTTTCTTTTTCCTTTCTTAAACAACTTCAAAATCAGTCTTTAAAACTAAGAAAATTTGAAACCTAGTTTAGCTTTTTCTTCTTTTCTTCTTCTCCCACAACACTCTCTCTTCCTCTCTTCAACTTTCGTGTTTCCCCTTTTTACCCTTAATGAGCACAAAATGTCCATTTTACCCTTCCTTATAAGCTTATGTTCTCTTAACCTTAAGTGATCTTCCAAAAATACCCTTCAACCTTCTTACTATTTTAATACAACTAAACCATATAATTAAATCCTACTAACATTAACATAATAATTAAAATCCAAAAGTTAATTTATCAAAACCTCATAATTCATTTAAATCATGTTTAAATAAATAAAAAATTTGGGGGCAACACCATCTCAATTTTTAAGACACATAATCCATAATTCATATTATAATTGCATTAAAACAATCATCTATACCCGAAAAATGTCAAATGAGTGCATGAACAAATCATTGCAATATGTGCAATAATCAATTTCATGTGTGTGTATGCTAACATTATGCATTAGCATGAAATGAAATTTTCTAATCTCTCATTACTATTTCTTAATTACAAAAATCTAAGGTTTTAACCCTTAGTATAAGAACGGTACGTTACAATTCTCCCCTTAATAAATTTTTTCATTGAAATTCTTATTTGATTGATTAAAAGGGTTGTGGTATTGTTTTCTGGTATGCTCCTTCTTTTCCCATTTACATGTCATCACTTGAATAATTTCTTCCAATTGACTATAGTCAATGGAATCACTCGTTCTTCCAATTACCTATTGAAATATCACACTATATTAACTGTTTCCTCAATATATTTCAAATTACTCACAATTTCACTTCCAGTATAAATAACACATATATCGAATCATAACAATATTTCCTAAACATATCCATATAACACTGTATGAATCTGAGACATCTTTTATTGGTAATACTAACTCATAAGTTAGTGGTCCTATTCTCACAATAATTTCATATGGACCAATTTATGTTAGGCTTAGCTCTCATTTTTCCTAACCTGAGCACACCTTGCCAAGGTGATACTCTCAGAAACACTTCATCTTTTGCTTGATAATTCACATCTCTTCAATATTAATATACATAACTCATATATCTATCTCACTATATTCCATGTCTTCAGTGTTGATCCACCTAATTCATTCATCTTTCTTGAATAACTTAATTTCTAATATAGGTCAATTTCACTTATCAACAACATCTCTAATCAATTTCGGCCTTTAACCATTTTTAGACCTTTTTCATCTCAATATAAAGGCGGACAACTCTTTCACCTCATAGGGTATTCTAATGATATCACTGTGACAACGATTATTATGCTTAATGGTATAAAAATCTATAAATTGACCTCATATTCTTATGAACTCCAAAATATAAGCTTTAAACATATCTCCAATAATTAAGATTGTTGGAAACTCATAAATGCAGTCACTTGTCTTTATAACCTTAGTCGTTAAATGTTATTTAGGTGTATTTCTACTAGGATGTATAGCATAGGTTGTTATTTGAACTTTCCCTAGTAATCTCTTTGTTCAATCATCTTTATCGTGTACACATACTTCTTATTTCAATCACAAAGTATCATTTTCCAATTCAAACTCAAAATTTAGATCCATTTTCAATTTCTTAGTAAGGTTTATAAATTTTGAATCCTTAATTTAGGCTTTGTTAATGTTTTCATGTAAAACTAATCTTAAATTCAATAGCTAATAGTATTTTGATTTGTCCAAAATTTAACTCAACATTCTGTGCTTTTTATTGCACTAGATTTGGTAACCTCAATATCTAAATTTCTGCTACACCGTTATTGAATTTTCTATTCAATGCATTAGATTACAACACTAACTTTACTAGGAAATACTCAATTACACGATCATAATCTTTTAATAATTCTATCCATTGTGTCGGTCTTGTATTTAATTCTTTAAAACTCAATAATTATCTCAAGCTTAAATGGTTTGTATATTTATATATAGATTCAAAATGTTTAAACGTACATACAATTTCTCCAAGTTCTCAAAGTAATTGCTATTGTAACAAGTTCTAAATCATAATCCGAATAATTCCATTCATGAGACTCTAATTGTCTCCATACATATGAAATCACTTTATTATGCTGCAAGAGATTGCATCTTAATCTCTGGTACGATATATTATTATATATTACAAAATCTCCAAATCCAAACGATATAGTTAACATCGGTGTTGTAATCAATCGGTGTTTTAATTCCTTAAAATTTCCTTTTCATTCATTAGTTATACGATTTACATGTTTTTCCTCAGAAATTTTTATCAAAGGGATATGATCAATAAAATCCCCTTAATAACTATTACTAGTGTTCAATTTTCAGCTAATTCTAGAAAACTCTTGATCTAACATATATATTCCTCAGAGTTTCTCACTTCTTCATTACCTCTATTTTCTTTGGATCTCCCAATATGTCATGTTCAGCTACTATACGACCTAACATTTTATTTGATCGAGCTAAGATTCACTCTTATTGAACATGGAATATAATTATTTCTACCTCATGATATGTAAGATTAACCTCAAGTGTTCAAAAATATTCCCTTTACTTTTTGAGTACACTCAAAATATCATCTACAAACACAGTCACCAATTGATCCAAGTAAGGTTGGGACATTTTATTCTTCAATGTCATAAATGCTGCCAGGGCATTTGCCAACTCAATAAATATTGCCAAAACTCTATGTGTCCATGATTAGTTCTTGTAATTCCTTAAGTAACTAATTCCTTAATAAAGTGATATTATCTCATTTTATTTTCGGTTTCCCAATTGACTTCTTTTCTCGAATGATTTTTTCCATTCATTCGATTTCCTATGATTTCGCATTAACTTATTCTAATGTCTATTCATTTATACTAGTTTCTTCATATATTTCAGTTTATTTGCACTCTCTATTATCCAAACACATACGTCAAGTCTAACTTATACCTTTCAAATATATGAATATAGAATACCTTGTGGACCTTAGTTCCTTCAACAATAGTAATAGTATTATCTCCAATTTCATAAACCTAATAAGGTAAATGGGATACCTTTCATCAACAAGCTATATGTACTCTCTGTAGCATATTCAACCTCTTATACTTGAGTTTCTTCTAGGAATGGGACTCGAATGTTCACTTTTGATTCATTACATATTCATTTCTAATTTGTTCCTTCATTGATCATCCTTAAAAATAAACCATCTAGTCTATTTAACCTAATTCGGTGAAATTCTTCTTCGAAAGAAGATTTCTTGCTCCTATCATCTATACTGTTACTCTTATACCTTGGTATATACTATCAAGATCCTTTCATATTATATAGAGATGTATTTGTAACAATTCAACAATTAATAACTTATGCTAAGGATACCTTAATCTCATTTGGTTCTGGACATCACTTCTCCTTTTGCGCCTGTCCTTGATCGTGCCCTTCTTCTTTTTCCTTGAATTCATCACCTATAGTAACATCATTAATAATCTCAATCTATCCCCAGTTGATTACTATAAACGCTTTCATGTGTTACACTAATTCATCTTAAACTTTGAACTATGGGAACTATGACTAACGAATATTCAATAAGTCATAGATTGCTTCCTATATCATCTCCACACATACAATACATATGTGCTCAATATTCTCACTTGTTATGGTGATTCCATTATTAGATATGTACTCACAAAACTGAACCTTGACAACTTTTACATATATCACTACCATTATCTCACCTTCCAATTACCATTATATCATCATACATACATATGTTCTCAATCAATTCAGAATTAAAGATGCATAATCATCCTAAAATCCTGATCTTAATTCCACTAGCATATTCTTATGGTGGATCATAACTATTGTCACATTTATCAAACAATCATTTTAAGTCCTAGTTCAACCTCCCAAGGTCATAGAAATATTTATTTTCTTTCAACTTCGCTTGTATACTTTAAACCTCATCATTCTTATTTATATCACTACTTTCCTTAATCAGTCCACAACAATGTATTCACATCTATTTCACATTTGGGGATATATCACCACAGTACAATATTGATGTCATATTCAATAATACATCTACTAATACAATTGCATTGAATCTTTATCTGTCATATCTAACCATATACTATTTCTCATTTCTAGATATCCATAAACTTTCATTTTCTCACATTCTGATAGATCACTATTCTTCTCACTATTTTTATTAGTTCAAACTCTTAACAAATGTTCACACGCGTGACTCATGTAAATGTGACTCAGACTAGGGATCAGTTGCTACTGTCTGCTATAACATGTCAAAAATGCATATACCTTAATACATATTTAAAAAAATCCCATGTAAGATACTAAATTTGGGCTCTGATACCAAATTGTAGCACCCCACTCTCACTAGGCATATCCCCGAACATACCAGCTACATCTGTTACGCCCCTATGCTAATGCTCCTATTCTCTATTTAGTGAATCTTGGTCCAATTTACTATTAACCTCCCCTACGTTATTCTATGTTTCCTCTTTTTAATGCAGACGTTGCATAACGTTTGTGTTTCACAAATGCGTCAATGTAAACGTCAACATTTATATTTCGCAAAAGCGTCAATATGGATGTTATGATCCTTGATTTATCTGCTACGTCATTTAGCAAATGGACTGGTGCCATTTAATTCACGCTGTGCACAAGGCTATTTATATGAAGGAACATTCTATTGCATTTTATTCTCTTGTTTCCTTCTTCTACTGTCGTTTTGTGCTTCCACATGCTAATTGCTTCCTATGATTCTTATTCTTTGTGTTCCATTTTTCTTGTCTTTTTCCCATCTTGCTCTATGAAGAAAAATTGATATTAATCTTTGGAAAATGGCCAATATGTCATGCATCCGACTCACTTTAACTTCTTTGCTTCTGAATTATGCCTAAAATCACAAATGAGTCAAAGTGAGTATCTTAAACATTTCTAAAGCATTAATCACTAAATGTAGCATATCTAATGAATCAAAATTTAAACACATATCCGAGGGTGAATCGAATGAAAAATGATTAAATTAGACTAATAAGAGCTAGGTGATTTAATAGAACAAGAATTGAATCAGATTGAGAAAAGGAGAGATTTTGCATAGGTTTCTAATAGTTTATTAGAAAACTTCAGAACTAATTAGGATTTTGGATAGGTTGTAAATTGAGAAATTGTAACTCCCATAATCTAATTAGGGTTCATGATTTAGGTTTAATGTTTATAACTCGAGAAAGAGTAATCAACCCTAGGATAGTCTAGAGTCGACAATCTAATAATTCATAATCAGTTAGGTTAGCATTAAGGATAGGTAAAATTCCCTTTCGCTCAATTGGTACTTTCTTTTGGTTGATTCTTGGGTGTGTTACAATTGCTTAATAATTAGTATATTCGTATTTCATTCTTAATTTGATTAATTAAATTAAATTCTAGTTTTTAGTTTCTTTGCATCTTGGATTTCTGTTATTGTTTTTGGCCTTATATTTTAGGATTAAATTATCTCCCTCCTCATGGGATCGACACCTTCGGTACTATGCTAACGAATCGTGCACTTGTAGATTATCGAGGGTTAATGTTAAAACTTACATACAACAAAGACCTGATCAAGTTTTTGGCACCATTTTTAGGTAGCGATTAGTTTAATTCTTCAATTTAAGGAGTTTTAGTTAGTTTTCAGTTTAATTATTTTTTTATTTTTGAATCTATGCTCTTGCATAAACAGAAGAGTCACGAGAAGTTTGAGCCATGTAGTTGAAACCTTATAATTAGATATCACTTGATTAGAACGATCAATTAGGAAAGCTCGGCGCAAAGAAGAAGAAGAAAGCACAAAAGCAACAATGGCTAAGGAATTTCAGTAAGATTTAGGTCACGAAGTGAACCAAGGACATCAACAAAGAACCCTTATGGATTTTATAAGAATAGGGTTCAATGCGGCTAACCAAGGAGTAGCTAGGCCACCATACAAGCAACCTCTTTAGAAATTAAATTAGCCCTCCTAAACATGCTTCAACAAAATGTGCAATTCTATGGACTAACGAATGAAGATCCTAATACACATATAGTAAATTTTCTTGAAATATGTGATATCTTTCGGTACCATCAGATGTAGGAGGATGCGGTAAGAATTCAACTTTTCCCTTTTACCTTAAGAGAGAGCAAAGGCCTGGTACCACTCTCAACCCAGCCAATGTCACCACTTAGGATCAACTAGTTCGTGCGTTTTTAGACAAGTATTTTTCCCTTACCAAGACCATGAAGATTATTAAGGAGATTACCAACTTCAAGTAAAGTGAAGGGGAATCAATATATGAAGCATGGGAACAATACAAGGATTTGCAACGAAAATGTCCAAACCATAACTTCCTAAGGAATTCTTATTGTAAACATTATATAACCCTATATACGGGAGCCATGATTGATGCAGCTTCAAGAGGATCACTGATTAGAAAGACATTAGATGAAGTAGAAGAGTTGATAGAGGAGATGGTGAGTTAATAGCTGCCTATGGACAAACGAGTGGAGTAGACAACCCACTACCTTCCGAGAACAAAAAGGAAATATAGTTGTTGATCAAATGACAGAGATGCAGGAAAAAATTGATAACTTAACTGGATAGCTCAATAATATGAAGACTTCATCCCCAGCTTCAGTAAAAGCTATGCAACTAAAGTGTGAACTCTGTGGACAGATGAACCATGATACAGTGGACTGCTTCTTTATGAAGGATAATGATCCGGAGCAAGTTAATTATATGGGAGCTCAATATGGATGAGGAGGGGGAAACAATCCCTAATCTAACATATACAACCCCTGGTGGAAGAATCACCCTGACTTCTCATGGACAAACAATGATGGAGGACAGTTCAAACCTCAAGGACAACCAGGTTTCCAACAAGATAAACCAAGCTCGATGGAATCCAATTTGGGTAGGATTTTAGATAAAATTGGAGGCATGGAGGATGCACATTGGAGGCTTTGATGAAGTCACTAAGAACCATACCCCTTTAATACATAATTTGGAGGTCCAAGGTTAATTAGCAAAGGCAATTTCTACTCAGAATGCAAGAAGCCTTCTAAACAATACTGAATCTAACCCAAAGGAACGGATCATGGCTATTACTCAGATCTAGGAAAAGAAACTCAAAAATATAAAAGAAGATGGAGATAATGGAGAAGGACAAGCAATTATAGAATTCCTTCCAAGTGAGCTCGTAATTAAAACAATCAAGGAACCTCGACCTGAATTTTCGTACCCAATTCTAGCTCAACAGAAGTCAATTTCAAGTAAGGCAACATTGAATTATAAGGAGGTTTAAATTAAAAAAGGTTGAGGATATAACATAACATCTACAAATAAGGCTCACACTAAGGGAATCAATCAAGAAGAAGGTTATGGAGTGCATAGCGGAAGAAAACCCTAATATAGTGCAGAAGATAGAAGATCCAGGGGATTTTCACATTCCTTATAGTATCAATGGAGTTAAAATAGACAAGGCATTCACATATTTGGGAGCGATTATTAATATGATGTCCTATACCTTTAGTCAAAAATTTGGGTTAGAAGAGTTAAAACCCACAAAGATGCCAAGTGAAGATGGCAGACATAATAGTTCATCGATCGAAGAGTATTATTAAGGATGTGCAAGTATAGATTGATATTTTTACCTTGCCTATAAATTTCTTTGTATTGGATATTGGAGAAGATATGGAAACCCTTATGGTCCTTGGATGACCATTTTTGGCTACTGCTCGCTCAATAATTCATGTTGATGGGGCTAAACTAACTCTGAGGATCAGAAAGCATCAAATAATCATTAATGTGTTGAAGAATGACAATAATTTTCCCTTATTTCTAGCCAACATGAAAGAAACCAAACCTCGAGGACAATGGGAAGATATTAAAGACCCTAGGAATGCGTTTAGAAAGAAACGATCGTGAAGGAGAAAGTGAAGGAAGGTGAAGTAGAAGGAAGGTGGAACCTAGGACATGGTAGCTCATATGCAAAATGGTAAGATCGATGGCTATGCTACCATTGCACTATTCATTTGAACTACCCTAAGCACAAGAAGAGAGTCGAGCTATTGATGATAAAATAAGCGTTGTATGGGAGGCAACCCATAGATTGTTAATTCCATGTTATTTCCTTTAATTGTTAGATAGTTTGAATTCTGTAGTTAGGTTATTTCATTTCCAAATAAGGTTAGGAAGGCATAGGACTCCGACATGAATTAAACGATCGAGGAAGTAAACAAAAGAGAGTTGACAGAGCTATAGAGAGTTAGGAAGTGATCTTAGAAATGTGTATAAGGAAAAAAGAAGAAAAAAAAGAAATTGGTGAAAATATTACAGGCCATGATCATGGCCTGCGATAGGTTAAAACTGTCCATGTGAATTTTAACTAATTTTTTACCATTTTACCCTCCTTCACTTATATATTCATTTCCTCATTTTTTCACTAACTTTCATTTTTACTTTATCTTTCTAAGTTAGAACCTCCAAACACTCTCACTTATCTCTAACCAAATTCCAAATTCCCACTTTATTCTAACTTTCACCTACTTACAAGTCAATATGATGTGTATCAAGCAGTCAGTGAAGTGCGACCAATCATCTGGATGATATCAAGTCTTGGGCCGAGGGTGAAGGACCATAGTGGCAGATTTTGGAGCACCCTTCCCAATATACACAGAGTAGGAAGGTATTTGTTTTCAATCCCTGAATGTTAAACAAATAGTAGTCCTAAAATATTTTGATGTTGATACATTTGATAGGCTAGAACTGTGAGATAAGGTAGAAAATCTAGCAGAAAGAATTTAATAGAAAAGTTCATACACTTCCAATATCCTGTCTACTAGAAGCTCGCTCTCAAATTCTTCACTTCTCTTTATTACGAACTTAGTAACCCAAAGGAAATGTGGTTTAGGTTAAGGGGATAAAATTATGAGATGAACATTGAAATTATATGAGATATTTACAGGTTCCCTGAATCTTCCATTATCAAACAACATGATAATTTCCGTGCTTCTCGCTATTAGAATGAGCTCACTGGGTTAGAGCAATTCGATGCTAAAAATGCTCACAATAACATCACAAGAACCCATGAGCACTTGTTATTGCATAAATTCATATGTCAAATGATTTTTGACAAATCAGAAAGCAACAAGTTCTCAACAAAAGAACTTTTTCTACTGTGGTGCATGGATCACAGCATCCCAGTGTGCACCACCACACATGTGCTTAATGCTATTGTTGCAACTCTATGCAAGTGGAGCAATAATTTGGGTATGGGGTACTTGGTTTCCACCATTTCTGAGTATCATGGTATGGATCGTAGTGGTTTAACTGTCTACATCCCATATTGTCTAAATCACTATCATTTGTGGGGCTGAAATCCTAAGTCCTATAACATAAAACTTCTGGACAACAACCAAAAGACTCATATGAAGATCAGGGCTAGTTAGGTGAGTCCTAGCATAGCTCCGTCATAGCAGGCCGAAGAGGACTCGACTAGCGAGGAGTCTAAAGAGGAAGAAGACACAGAAGAGCCTAGTTGGAAGAAAGTGGTCGATACAACCTCCGCCAACACCAAGGTGATTATAGATATACTTGTAGAGAACTCTAGAAGGATGAAGGAGATGACCTAAACATAATGACGTCAGAGCCAGGATATATGTCGTATTCATCGATACTTTGAGGCTTAAGGTGTCCAACTGCCACCATCCCTACCTCCATCACTGTGAGGCTTTCTTTCTAACCCTTTTCTTTTAAATTTAGTCTTTATTTTTATTTTTGTTTTATTTTAATTTAGGTTTGTTCTTTCCATATGTTTTTGTTTATCTCCTTCTCACATTGAGGATAATGTGTTCTTCAAGTGTGGGGAGGGTTATGCACCTTGCCTTGAGTGTAAATGTTGCATATTGTATGATAGTTTGTTTAGGTTGTATATTGTTAATTGTGAAAATATGTCAATGGCTTAGATGGAATGAAATTGATTTAATTTTGAACATAGTCTATCAGGTTGTGATGAGTCATTAGCTCACGAAATTAGTGATTTGGGTTATTTGTCTAAGCAAGTTAATTAGGATTTAGTGTTAGTTTGTCACCCTCTGAATTGTCACATTCATTCATAATTTTATGTCTTTCGACTAAAGTAGCTTTGCTAATATTTTTTCATAAAAACGAGTAACTAAAGCAACAAGGTAGCCATTTAATAATAAAGAATATACGTGATTATTAATTTTAGATAAATAACTATTCTGCTAGCCTTTGGGTTATAAATAGAGCTGGTAGCTAGTTAAAAACGTGATGTAGCTTAGTAACCAGATTGACATGCATCACAAATATATGCCTCTGCGTCAAAAGGTCATAATGACGTTTTAACAAAGCAGCTTAATAAAAATATGACTTAGTCAAGTAACAGGATCGACATTCATCACCAATGTTTGCCTCCGAGTAAAAGACTAGGTCTATGTCCACAAAAATTAAATAAATTAACATTTTATTTTCTAATAAAAACCTACCAAACTTGTAAATAGCTCGACTTTTCATGAAAATGTACTTAGGAGTAGTTATAGAGTTTAAATGAGCAAAGAATTATTAATGTGTGTATAATTGAAAGGGGTGAATAAATTGACGTTTAGGTCTTGATTAATATGTATGTTTAGTCCAGAGCTCCTAGATGCAGATTTTACATGTTAATAATTTGGAACAACTTGAATGATTATGATTAAAGTTTAAATTATTTCATTAAATTGAAGTCATTGTCTCATTACTACATTGTGTGCTTTGTGACTTTATGTGTTTGTTATTTTGTTTGCTTGAGGACAAGAAAACGTTTAAGTGTGGGGATATTGATAAATGTAAATTGCATCATGTTTTAGGACATAGTTTGATATGTATTTAGTCATTAATTCAATCATTTAGTATGTGTTTAGGTTAGAATTGTATTATTTTGTTAATTATTTATGTTTTTAGTGTTTTATAGGTTAATACAAGTCTTCGAGCTTAAATATATATTTTTGAGGTACTTTAATGTGTTTGATAGTGTTTCAAGGTCAACATCGAAGAATGGAGAATTTTCGTAGACATTCGAACCAAAACAACGACCTACGATCGTGGCATAACACAAGCCACGAAAATGATAGAAGCACTAGAGTTAGCCCTCGATCGTGGCCTACATGCCACCATCATGACAGAAGCCCAGGACATGGCCCACAATTATAACATGTGGCCCATGATTGTGGCATATATGCCATGATCGTGACAAAAGCCCAGGACATGGCCTACAATCGTGGCCTACATGCCATGATTGTGATAGAAACCTAGGGAATGGCCCATGATCATGGCTTACAGGGCTACGATCATAGCCTATGTCAGGCAGACACACAAACACTAAAAAATGTTAAGTTTTGAGGGATGTTTTCGACCTTTCAGACCCTGAAAAATCCTAGAGCTGCTCAAAACACAAGAGGATATAAAAAGAATAAGAAAAATAGGTAGAGGGAAGCTTTTGCATTAACCACTTTAAGAAACCCTAGAGAGAATTCATCAAGAGATTGAGGAAGCTTTTGCATCAACCATCTTAATTGGTACTTTCTTTCAGTTTATTCTTAAGTGTATTGTAATTGCTTAATAACTAGTATATTCATATTTTGTTCTTAATTTGATTGAATGAATTAAATTCTTATTTTTAGTTTCATTGCATCTTGGATTTCTGTTATTGTTTCTGGCTTTAAATTTTAGGATTTAATTAACTCCCTCCTCATGGGATCAACACCTTTGGTACTACGCTAACAAACCATGTGCCTACAGATTATCTAGGGTTAATATTAATACTTACTCACAACAAACACCCGATCATGGAGTATAGTGGATTTTTAAACCTAAAACAGATCTTAGAAGTTAAGAGTTTTATGCATCAGTAGAGATGTAAATTTTTCTTTTTTAAGTATTGACTTTTAGACTAGACAATTCAGTAAACACATTTAAAGATCTCATTAAGACTCAAAGTAAATAAGGGTCCACTATAAAGAATTATTTAAGAACATTTATAAAATTTGGGTAACTAATTTGCAATTCCCTACATTTATAATGAAAAACAAAATTGATATTAGTTGAGATATTAAATTGAATCATCCTTGAGAGAGCATTTATAACTAGGACGAATAGATAAAGGGATAAGTGATCCCCTTGTCTAATACCTTTAGCTCCATTAAAAATCATGGAAGGATAACCACTAATCAAAATACTAAAGGAAGTAGTGGTGATATAATTGTTAATTCAATCCAAAAAATAGAGATGGGAAATCAAAATCGTGTAAAAAATTAAGATTGAATTCCTAATTCAGTGTATCAAATTCCATAAAGATGTCTATCTTCAATGAGCAACTCTTAATTAAAGACTTGGGCTTATAATCCTTAAATAGTTCTTAAACTATAAGGATATTATCCCTAAATGATCTACTAGTGACAAAAGGCCCTATATAAAGGACTCATAATAACTTTGAGAGTCTCTTGTAGTTCAGAATCTAAAACCTTGGAGATATCTTTATATACTATGTTATAGTATGAGATATGTTGAAAGTCACTCACAAAGCTCAAGCTTTTTATTTTAGGAATCAAGCATACAAGAGTTTTGTTTAACTCCTTCATCATTTTCCTATTTCAAAAGAACTAAAATTTTTCCATAATTAGCTCAATAGTGATATTTCATTTGTTTGAAAGAAATGTGTGACATCTCGTTACCCTTGTTAAGGCTAGAATAATGTATATGAGAGTTTATTGAGAAATTAGAAAGGGCATTTCATAGTCATGCATAATATGGCATACACTTACACTTAAATATTTATTTTTTCATATTAAAATGATCGTACATACATTCATTGACATTTTTCGGGTATAATTGATTTATATATGTGATATGTGATGTTATTGAGAATTGTGAATTAATTGTATTGAAAATCAATATGGAGAATTCATGTATTGATTTAGACTTTTTGGTGAATTTCAGGAAAAGTTTCGAAATTGTTGGGTATTATTGAACTAGGAAAAATGTCAAGTGGCAAGTAAATTGATAAATGAAAATAAAGAAAAAAAATCAAATGATAATGAAGAATTTTATAGATGACTTTAGAATTTGTGAGATAATGATATTGAAAAATTAGAGACAATTTGGAGAAGATTGAACTAGTTAAATGAGAAACTAGTTACAGCTTTAGAAATTGGACAAGTGTCCAAGTTTTAAACCCACTTCTTTTTACTTCAAAGACTAAGTTACTGTTGTTTCTTGACTTAGTTCTCTTCTTTATAGCCTTTTTCTTCACTGATTTTTTTTATTTATTGAACACCAAAGTTAAACCTTGCTTTTCTCTATCTAGTACCACTCCTATTTTGTTATCTATTCCTTTTGCCTTAAGAAAAACCTAATCCAAACCACCTTTAAGATGATGTACGTGGTTGCATGAGGAGTTAGCGCTTATTGAGATTTTGAAGAATTTGAAGTTTTATCAAGTAAGTACATGTAAATCCTTATGAGTTGTTGGTATATGATATAAATTTGGTGATTGATTTGACATTAAATGATCATGAGAAAATGATTATTTTGCATTTATACCGTGGGTATAGGATGAATATATTGATATTTTTATTTTTTTGTCTTGAGGATAAAAATGTTATGAGAGAGTGTTGAAATGATCATTGAGTTTGAAAGAGCATTGGAAACGTGTATAAATTGGTGTAGAAAATCTTTGAAGAAAATAGAAGTGAATGCTCTATTTTCTTCACTTCCATGTGTGTAAAATATTTACGATGATTTAGGAATGAACTGAAATGAATTTATAAATAAATAATAGGTGTAAGGTGATGTTGAGATATGAGGAAAAATGATTAAAATGGAAGTAAGAAGAAAATGAAGAATGTGTAGTGAATGAATATGTGGAAGAATGAAAGAAGAAATGCAGCAGTGAAGAAACGCAGAAAATGAAGAAGATGAGTGAATGATTTTTCTGTTTTTGATGTCTATGAGAAGTAATCTATTTTGGATTTGTTTGAGAATGATTTGGGTTAAATGAGAATCGAAATGGGGATAGAAATAAGTTAGAAATTGTTGGTTTAAGTGAAAGAATTGAAGAAGAAGAAATCTACAGAGTTTTGGAAGGAGGAAAAGCATGATCGTGACTTTGTGAAAGAATTTGGAAAAGCACGATTGTGCTTCTGCATGATCATAACTTTTCACATGCAACTGAAATCTCAAGATCGTGCTTCTACATGACCGTGACTTCTATGGCTACCGAAGAGGGATTGTTTCAAACATCCCTTATTCTTTTGACCATAACTTCTTCTCCCGACTTCCAAATGATATGAGATTTGAACCAAAAAACTAGAAACACATTTTTCTACATCTAAAAAAAATTATACAATTTAAATCCATTTGGTAAGATATTGAGTGATGAATTTGGGACGAAAATGATGAGGAGTACTTGAATTTTGATAAATGGAATATTTTTACTAAACATGCTTCGGTATTTTGACTATATTTTAATATGTAGATATCCAAATGGAACAATTTTTTATTTAGAATAAACTAGAGACATAAATATACAAATTTTAATAATAAATTGAATTTTATTTCTATCCTTAAGAGTCTTGAAATTTATCTTGAAGTTCAGTTTTGGCTTAGGCTTCAACACTACCCGTGACAAAAATCATGTCCTGTATTGAATAAACTGTATTGACGTAGGCCGAATCAAACAAAGTTGTCTTCACAAAATTTGTATATTATGCTCTTATATTTAAATTGGTATAAATTTTGTAATTTTTGGATAATTTAATTGAGATATATGAGTTGTACAACTTGGAGTGCACGATCATGCACTAGCCAAAATTTTGAACATACTCAGTCTGAAGTATTTTGAGTATAACTCTCGGAATACTGAATTAGATTGTATGATATTGGTTTCATTAGAGACTTAAGATATAGGAGAACAATTTTCTAGAAGAAAGTGTTCTCAAATTACTCCATTTTCTTGGTCAGAAAGAACATGCAAAGTTGACTTAAAAGTATGTTTTAGGAAAAATCTGAATTGACCAGATTAGTTATGAATTTTAATTTTAATGATTTGAGTGAGGTGTAAAACTAAGTAAAAATTATATTTAGGTGAGTTTTGATATATGATTGACGATGTAATTGGAATAATGGAAAAATACCCAAGATTGTCATTGAGCATGCATTGTACATATTTCATATACATATATGTGCATTAATAAATACTTATAATTATGCAAAGTTGTTATGTGTACCAATGTGTATGTATTGGATGATATAGAGGAGCATATTGAGCACCATCATCCGGAAGTTGCTGAGCCTTTGAGGCAATAGCTTTCTAGAGAGATCTGTGAGTAATCTAAACAGTCTCACTTAATTATTTATTTACCTAAACTCTATTTTGAATTATTTTATGAATGTGATTTGATTGTTTGATTCTGGAAATTTAAGGACTAAGGTTTTAGATGCATGAACGTGATAATTGAAGTGTTCCTTGTATGTGAATCCGACTGAAATAAGTGTACTCAACAATTTTGTTGAATGTTAGACCAAGCTCTGATGGTAAACTTATTCTGAATGTGAATACGAAATCATGTGATTGATTGAGAATGTGAGAATGTGATGCATTTCATTACATGAATGCATAAAAGATAAAGGCAGTTGTGATCAGAGTTGCCAATAAAAAGAACTTAAAGTTCAGCTTGTGATAAGAGCCTCTAGCTCAGTTGCCATTATACCCGATATCCACTAAGGGATATGGGACATTATCTGATACAGATCAGTATCCACAAGGGCT
>JANSVA010434500.1:0-18610 GCA_025504915.1 Erythroxylum reticulatum | reverse complement strand
AGTAGTTGGATGGAGAATTGAGTTGTATGCATGAACTTGGAATAGGCAGCTTGAGAGGATAGTGAACCATGTGGATTGATTAAAGTTGTTGATTGTATAAACTTAGTCAATAACTGATGCTAAGTGATGAGGCAATGTATAGAGTTTTGATGGATTTTTATTTAAACACATGTGAGGTCTTGAGCCATATGACTGCATCTCATAGTCATTTATTTTCTTTGTTGTATATGATGCTTCCCTATGTGGATTACCTTCACAACTTGCTCTGAACTCGTTTGATACTGCTAAGTACATGCTTTATGGACATGATAAAGGCCTTCTTTGTTTTTAACCTTTAGCTTAAATGACCCAGTAAGTCATTTTTCCCTTGTTACCCCCTTTGAGTCTTTGACCGTGTTTGTTTTCATATTAATCACATTGCATTGAAACCTGAAATCTTTTAGCCTGACCCATTCACAAGTTGAATGAAGTACTAAGTATTTGATATCCTTGACTTAGGGACTTTTGTTTTATATGCTATTCTGAGATGTTTTAAAGGTACATTTACTCAGTTGTTGTTGATTTGTGATGCTACTATCTTCTTTTATGTTTAATGTTATAAAAAAACAAAAAGAGAAAAAAAATCAAACACTAGCATTAGATAATGATGAGTAGTTGTAGTCCCGTGTTTCTATTTACACATCTTATAATTTCTTTTTAATTGTCCCACATTACTTAGTACTTTATGAATGCTTGTGAGTAGCCTTTGTCCTTTTTACTTTACCTTAACCTAAGCCCCATTATAACCCTTAGTAAAAACCCTTTTGATTCATGATGGCATGTACTTTATGTAGTGGAAAATAGGTGAATTTGCAAGCATATAGTAGTGTAATCTCTTAGAGGAAGCTTTGAGTGAAACACAATCCTTATACACTTGAGTGACATGAGTGAATATCGTGAGGAAGGTCTATTTTAATTTTATTCTTACTTTTAATCCAAGATACCTACCTTTGATTTTGTTTATGTGCATTGATGAAAAGATTATGATATATATAGTAGCTTGATACTTGAATTTGCCGAAGTTTAAGGGATTGCAAGCACTTAATTTTCATTGAAAATGAATTGACAGAATATGTTAGTAGTGATCTAAGTAAGTTGCTTGAGGACAGACAACAATTCAAGTATAGGGGTATTGTTAATGGGCATTTTATATTGATTTTAGATACATAATCTATTAAACTCTTGTCCATTTAATGTTTAAATTGCACTAATTAAGAGTTATTTGTTTTAATTTTAGGCACACACTAAATTTGGGACTTTTCATGTACACTTAGCGATTAATGATACGAAAATGCTTAAGATACTCATTTTTAATTCATATATGATTTTAGGCATGATTCAGAAGCCAAGGAGTCACAATGAGTCCTAAACACTATACTTGGGGCCATTTTCTAAAGATCCACATTTACTTGTCTTCATGGATCAAGAAGAAGAAAATTATAGCAAAAGAACATATAAAGCATAAAAGAATGGAGGGTGAAGCATGCTCACAACCTGCTGGAATTATTGCACAACTGTGAGCATCACTCACGACTGTGAATAGATTTGCATGGGCATGAGACACTCTCACATCCATACAAGATATCGACATCAATTTAAATATGGGCTGCAGTAATGAGAGTGTAGTGTGTAACATGAAGAGGGGCTGAAAAAATAAAGTGGTGTGTGATGTGCTGTTGAAAGAAGAGAAAAATGTGAGCTGAAAACATGTGAGGCTTAATTAAAAAGAATTGTACATCAGCTGGAATGCAGACAAAAGAAGATGGCTGCGACAAGAGAGTTGAAAAATAGGAGGGTTAAGCGTGAATGAGGGGGCTGGAATTATTCAAGGCAATAAAACAAAGCAAAAGTAGAGTTGGCGGTGTATAGAGGGACACAGCAGCTGGCGAAGGTAGACCAAACCCAAACATTAATTGTCACATCAAGGCATAGGATAAAGGAAGGATGCAGCTAGTGTAGAGAATGGAGAAGAACATGTTTATATGTGTGAATTTAGGCATGAATGAGGGGCGTGGACATTGAATAGGGAGAGCGACCAAAAAAACATATGCTCTCCATCACTCACACTACAAAGACACACACATTAGCTGGGGGGAAAAAACGTTAGCTGGTGGAGATAGGAGACGTTAGCAGCTGTGGCAAGAGGGAGATGAAGACAGCTGGTCGAGAAAGAAGACGTTGAAGTAGCTCCAATCCATCACTTACGTTACACGACCACTGAGGAGACTCTCCATTCACACACATTGAGGCAAGAAGCATGTGGAGATCAAAACACAAATGAAGGCAGCTGGTGGCTAGAGAAACGATGAAGTAGCTAGTTGCAAGATGACGTTGAAGCAACTGGTTATAAGATGATGTTGAGATAGCTGGTGGAGAAGAGGATCCTTGAAATAGTTGGCAGTGGAGAGTGCGTGAACCAAGGAAGCAACTGGTGGCTAAAACGTGGAAGACAGCTAGTGAAGCAAAATCATTGAAGAGGGATTGTGTATGCGTAGTGCTTGGATGAGGAAAAAAAACACTCTCTCCACACTCCCATGTCAAAGCAGCTGGTGGAGATACCAAAACAAAACAAAAGGTGGCAAGCAACGAAGGAAAGTAGCTGGTGGCAAAGAAGGAGAGCAACGTAGCAACCTTACTTTAACAACATACACTCCATTCCATTAACACAAGCGTAAAAAGAAGACAGTGACTTGGCCAAGGCTTTTCGATCCCAGCTATTACTGTTTTTTAATTTATTTTTATTCTTCATTTATTTTAATTGTGTGGATTTAATCAATGCAACCATATATTGTGACTACGATTTATTTTACATTGATGAATATGTGTGAGTAAGTCTTTTTTTAGTTAAGGTTAAGATTGATATTGGATTGAGATGATTTTGTGGTATTGATTTTTGCTTAATTGAATGCATATTTAGTCCCAATTTAGATTGATCACTTAGATTAAGATCTTAGATGATTGAATGCCATAACCAATGGGATTTATTTTGTCAGAAAATTAATCAAGTGACATACTTGAGATTAAAGTGTAAACCAACGTTAGGATCTTGTGTGAGAACACCTAGGATTAACGAACTTAGTTTTAGGCTTCTTGTATTGAATGTCTTTTATTTCGAATTATCTACGAACCAAGTGGGTGACTCGGATTTAGAAAAGAAGGGAACACCCTATGAACATTGGGTTCGACTTGTTTAAGCGAAGTAATTTCTAGATCAATCTACCGTTATAATTTTTTTTAGTATCCAATCCAATTGAAATTCGATACCTTAACCGATTTCTATTTGATTAAATCTAGTCGTTTTTTAATTCATACCTTATATTTTTCATATTTCCTTGATTTGTTTACTTTATTTTATTTTATTTTCAAATCAATCAATTCTTGATCGTTCGAGTAATTTTTCATCGTTTAATTTAATTTTCTTACGTGTTGGAATTCTCTTGAGTACGATATCCGATTCTTACCGTTTTATATTACTTATCAATGGGATGCACTTGCCTCTAATTAGTCTAAATATTTTTTTTTGTTTAGACCGCAACAAGGTGGGATCTATCATTAGTGTCGTCGACATACCAGAGCCGGAGCCTTCTTTCTCTCGACTGGCACCCATATTCATACGGTGGCTAAGTCTCCCTTTCGCTCTGATGCCATGAAATATGATTGAAGAAGAGATTTTCTGTTTATTCCCCAACGAAGGATACAAATATATACAGAATATGCAGCCCCAACAGACTCCTAGAATTTCTACTTTGATAGTGTTCTATTCCTATAATGACTCCAAAAAGATACACTTGAAATCTTCATTATCGCCTAATTATTTACAGGATATTTAAAATATATACACGATATCCTAATATGTTGGTAATGTGGTCTTCCTATCGTGTTTGTTTCGTGGAATTGTTCAGCTCATTGATAAATTTGATATGGAAGATATTAGCTTAATGGTTCTGAAATAGTACGACCAACAACTTTTTCCTGGATTTGATATAATTGGAGAACTGTGCAAATATTGTACTTATTCATTCTTTTTAATATATACATGCATAAAAGGTAATCATTTGAGAAGATGGCAAATCCTGGTATTTGTAGCCTGAAAAAAGCTGTCGTCTTTCACTGCTTGATCTTAAGTTGAAAGTTCATTGGGCTGAAAAGGATTGAAGACCAAGTCATACACATACAACTCCACCACTGTTCTATTTGATTTTGACTTGTATTGTGTAATCGAGAACCTGGCTTCCCTACTGGCTTCTGGTTATTGTCACTGACCATTCAGGTTAAGTCATAAAATGCAGACTACAAACAGGAAATTTCTGATGGAGCTTCATTGTGTGTTCTATTTGACTTGAAGCTGAACAAATTCTCTTTCATTTTTCTATTGCGACTTGTATGTGTTGCGCTGTCACAATTTTCTCTATGTTCCAGTTCAGTGGTAAATCAGTTGGAATTGTTGGATTAGGGAGGATTGGTTCTGCAATTGAAAGGAGAGCTGAAGCATTTGGCTGCTCCATAAGTTACCACTCAAGATCTCGGAAACCATATCCAACCTATAAATACTATCCGAACGTCATTGACTTGGCTAAAAGTTGTGAAATAGTTGTTGTGGCTTGCTCATTAACAAGGAAACCAACCACATTAGCAATCGTCAAGTCATTGATGCATTGGGTCCAAAGGGCATTCTTATCAACATTGGACGAGGTGCTCATGTTGGCAAAACTGAACCTGTTTCTGCATTGCTTGAAGGGAGGTTAGGAGGTGCAGGCATGGTCGTGTTTGAAAGCGAGCCTGATGCACCTGAAGAGTTGTTTCAACTTGAAAATGTCGTCCTCCAGCCTCACGTCGGAAGTGACACTACAGAGACCTGCCAGGCAATGGCAAACCTTGTGATTGCAAACTTGGAGGCACATTTCAGCAACAAGCTCCTCTTGACTCCAGTTATATGATGATTAGGAAAAGTTAGATGAGCTGGCTGAAGTGATGATGCAGAACATAGTTATTGATATTTATATTATCATCAATTATCTAATTATTAATATACAAACAAGCTATTTGATAAGAGCTGGTTATTAGCTGGGAATTGATAAGGGTCTGGTTTGCTGCTTCAGTGTCCGATGTACATTGCTATATTCTTCACTTGAAGGGCCTACTCCATGCGCTCAAGTGCATCTTTAGACCACTGATTTCTGTAACCATGTAGACCCAACCCACAAAATATCATTACATGAATGAATACATCTCCTTAACTTTCTTCTGGTTTGGATGCTTAAGTGAAAAGTGCTTCAAAACATCGAATTGTGTGCTCAAAATTCAAAGAGTGGAACTAATGCATACTAAGAATTGAGTGGACCTATTGAGTTTGAATTTTTCAGGGCTGCAAATAATGAAATATAAAAGTGACGGACTTAAACTCTAGATAACAGATTGAAAAATAAGATAACTAGATAGTAGAAAGGGCAGATGATCCTTACCTTTTTAAGGTCTCACTTTACGCAGATGTTTCGTGGAAGAATTATACTTCGACCATGGAATTTAGATTTGTTCAACTTTTTATGATAGGCTATATCTGATAAGCATAAACTCCCATCTTTATGTTTATTTGTTAAGGCATAATGATTTTTAAAGATAATACAAGAATCTCTGTACGTACGTCTTTATCCCATAGCGTCTAGGATTGCTCTTAGTCTTCTTACAAAACAAAAGGCTTGGGTAGGTGTTGAGATTAAGAAAATTTTCATCAAAGGCCCCTTCCAAAGATTTTGATGAAGAGCTTGAAGCTGGCACCAAGACAAACAAGTTGTACAAGGATGAGTTAGAGAGTGTGCGTAAAAAATTTTACATCACTTCAGCCATCAAAATTTGGTATCTTGAGCCTAATGAGAGAATATAATAGGCCAGGATAAATTGAGATGCATTGCGACGCTTTCAGGCATCACCTATGATTGTCTTTCCCTCTCCTCTAATTTTTCAGATCCTCTGAGTCTAAATGATTGTCCCCTTCTCAATTTCACTTCAACATTCTGAGTGGCCTATCACATTAAAAGGCTGCCCTCGAACCCAGAGCGCTTATGTGCATTAGTGCGCAATTATAAGAACCATGTCTAGTTAGTTTTGCTCAAAGTGTCAAGTTCCATAAATATTTTGAAAGAACACTACGAATGGACGGATAAATTTTTATCCTTTTCCAACGACACAAGGTTGTGAGATTTTAGGGTTATTTGGAGAAACTTAAATGATGACATTCATCAAAAGTGGTGCCATGCCATGCCATGTATATAGAAATCATCTTCCATAATATCCTTAATAAAATTAGAAAATAGTCATCATACAACATTAGATGGTGATAGGGTCATTCCAAAGAACAAAAGATATTTTCTTATAAGCAAATTTACCCTAAAGCTATCTCGACGCGGTCGGACGGATAACGATTTGGAAGAGACCTAAATAACTATCCATATAATAAACATAAAATTACTTTGCCAACTAAAGCATTTGATCAATAAACACTATAACAAAGTGACCTTTTGATTTTTCTTTTTTTTTTGATGATTTCAAAATCTTTTTGGTTATATTTCTCAAAATCATAACTAAAAATTGCCCTTTTGCTTATGTTTTTCAAAAATTGTAGCCGATTGTATTAAAAAGATGATGCATAAGTTTTTAAAATCTATTAGTGAGGTTCATAACAGGCTATTTTTATATTTATAGCTAACAAGTTTTGGTGACTTTGTTAACTATGTATTCAGTTCCATAGCTAAAAGTTTTTATCTATGAAAAATATTTTATAACTAAAAATATTTGGCAATGATTTTTAACTATAAACTTATTTTCGTAGCAAAAAGCTTCCGCGGTTAAACCCATATATTCAACACTTTAAGCTACGAAAATAGATTTTGTTGTTAAAAACATTTTAATATAAAAATATATTCATAGTTAAGTGTTTTCATTGCCTTTTGTTCTACTTGTTTTGTAGCTAAAAATATTTTAGCTACAAAAATTAAGATAGATTTTATAATTTCATCTATGAAAATTGAGTTTCTTTAAAGACCTACGTATTTGATGGAAGTAATGATTAGGAAGATACTAAGCTCTCTTGATTATTTTAGTTAGTTTTACATCTTTTTGTTTTATAAAAAGGGTTAGATTTTGAACTTTATATTGAGTTAGGATGGAGTAATACTATGATTTGTATTTTCTCTAGTTTTGGACTTTAACACCTTTCTATTGACATCTATTTTGTAGCAAGGCAGTTTAGAGTGTTGGACTTTTATCCTATACCTTTTTCAGGAAAACAGGGTAGGATGATGTTATTATTCCAATGGTATCCATCCTCACGTTGGATAATTTTGAATTAAATTCGTCATCAAAAATAACATTCATTATTGTGTCATATATTTCTTTCTCTTTATTTTTCATATTGATTTTGACATATCTATCCATTAGGCAGAACCAGTTATTTATAGCTCATAGGATGATAGGTCTTCAAACTTGAAAACAATCCTTGAATGGTCTCCTTTTATATCAAAAGACGAACTCTTACAACAGGATTGTTGAAACTATAATGATTCCATAACTTGTAGTCACTTCGAATGTATGATGTAGTTACCATTTGAAGGTGTTACTGTAGGGTCTAGTCATATAATGCTAAACTTGATTCAATGTCTGAAAAATCTAATCCATCTGTATGCATAATTTCTGTTGACTAATAGTTTAAATAAGTTCACATATAAAGTTTTTTCCTAAATTGCATCATTTATAAGTTGATAGAAAAGTTGATATTTACAAAGTAATTGATGCTCCTTTATCTCTCACTGACCTAAATACAACTTTAGAAGTCAAATGTTACTAGCTCCCTTAATGTTTTATTTATATTTCTGATGTATTTTTGTAGTTTCTTAGGAATGCAATTTCTTAACCATAATTTCTACATACAAATAATCACAAAAAAGGGTTTACATTGATGTCATTTCTAGCTTCCGAGGTATTATTGCATAGCCATAAGATAATGCCTTACTAAGTATTATAGTTGTTGCTATTAATTTTTAATCACAACAGTATAAGAGTTTTAGCGTGTGGATGTTGTTCACATCTTTTATTGAACCTTTGAAGTGCTTTTGCATTCTTGATGTCTTTTTGTAGTTTATTGAAAATACAACTTCATATTCTTAATTTTTGTATAAAAATAATCACGGAAATGGTTTAGGTTGTTGCTATCTTTGGTTTCCTAGGGTATCATTGCCTACTCATAAGATAACACCTTATAGATTATTTTCATCATTGATTATTTTTATGTAATTTTGATTATAAAAAAGATTAAAATATCAATACCTTGTATACTATAATGATATGGTACCACCTTAATATAAAAGTATACATGCTACAACTAATAAATGTGATTCTTTGTGGCATTCATGAAAACAAGCATATAAGTGTTTGAGTAATCTTCTTATGTACTTAGTTTATGTTATGAAGATGTCATCCTTCATTTTCTTAATTAAGATTCCAAGAAATAAACGGATCTCCCTTATCATGCTTATTCAGAACTCCCTACTCATACATTTAGAGAAATCCTTAAAAAAGACTCATTAGTAACATAAAAAAATAATTTCAACAACATAAATTTAAATGAAGATGATATATCATGCTAATGATTTTTATTAAAAAAGCATGGATAATAAAATTTTATTTCAAAAACCATTTTATAAAAGAGACGCATTTAACCTCTTGTACTAAGGTAAAAAAGCTTATTTTAAGAAATAAAATCCTTAATTAATTTGGAAACATTGTTAGGTGCATTATGATAGATCGAGTGTTTGTTCCATATAAACATCATTGATTACAAAACATTAGTCTCCTGTATATAATCGCTAACTAAGTACAATGATAACAACAATAATAAAAGGTTCTAATTGATTCTTTCTTAAGAGTTATCTAATATGCTTGTTAAAAATGATGATATTAATACTTTAATTACAAATGTAATCGAATAGGAGGTGTTGAAGCTCATAATAGCGAAGGCACACATTGAATTAAATATTATAGTTCTTGATTCAGAATTTAGAGGTATGTTTAAAACTCACTGCTTCAATTTTTATGAAAGTCTTGAGGGAAATCTTAGATACATGGATTGTAGATACATGCTTAAACACTTTATTAACCTCATTACAAACATATATACAGGTGGGTTTTGAGATAGGTTCATACTTTCTATTCTAAATTAACCTATATTTCTGAAGTACAAAACCTTATGTTGTCATATATCTTATTATGGGTTTTGTTATAGTCTGCTAACCAATTTCATTCTTTGGTAGAGTTCAAACTTCATATGTCAACTTAAATTGATTTATCAATACGATCTTTACAACTTAATTTGCATAAGTTACTTTTAATTGTATAACTACATAGACACAAGTTGAATGACCCATCAGAAATGGTCCACTCAATACTTAGAAGGAGTGAAGACTTTCATAAAATTTGTAAAAGATCAATTGGGTTTTGAATGTGAAATTTGTTGTTCATGTATAGATTGCTTAGATTTCAACATTAAAAGCCAAGATGTGGTATATAATCACTTGCTAATCTGAGGCATAGATAAATCTATACTTTATGGATTTATCATAGCGAAATTTCTGAAGCAAGTAATGCTAGAAGTGTTGATATAGGTGATGATGGTGATAACAATAATGATGTAGATGATGGTGATATTAATGATGACATAAATGATGGGATTGGAGATATGTTAAAGGATCTGGGAAATTTTATGGAGACCATAAATGATAATAGTTTGCCTAATAAATTTGGTAAAATTACAAAAGACAATTTTAAGAAGTTGTTAAAAGTTGCTTAAGAAGAACTATAATATAGGGTGCTCGAATTTCTCACAACTATCTTTTTTTATCAAGTTGTTGCATTTAAAGGTATATAATAAGCGAAGTAACAAATATTTTGACATGTTGATTGATTTGCTCAATGATTTATTACCAATTGCCCACAAGTTATCAACATCTTATTATGAAGCAAAAAAAAAATTATTATTAAGGGACCTTGGATTATGATATATATCAATAAATGTTTGTAAGTTGATTATGTTGTCTTTGGGAAGGACATTAAAGATCTTTAAGAATGTCCCATTTTTGGTACATCAAAGTGGCAAGTGGATGGTGGAAAAGGAGAAGAAGATACCCCATAAAATCTTAAGATAATTCTTTAGTAAACCATGACCATAAAGGCTTTTTATGTCAAGAAAAATAAATATAGATATGAGGTGGCATTAAAAAAATGCATTGATGATAACATTATGCGTCATCCAACAGACTCAAAGGTATGGAAAAACTTTGATGAGAAGTTTCCATGGCTTTTAGAGGATTGTTGTAATGTTTGGCTTGGGTTAGACTTTGATGGATTTAATTCATTTGGTAATATAAGTACTTCTTACATCATATGGTCGATAATTCTTGTGCCATATAATTTACCCTTATGGAAGTGTATGAAGGAGCCTTTTTTATTATTTTCTTTATTTATTCTAGGACCTACTACTCCTAGTAAGGATATCAATGTGTACATGCAACCACTAATGATGACCTAAAACATCTTTGGGAGGTTGGATTAAAAACTTATGATGTTGTTGAATGTGAAAAATATAGAATGCTGCTGCTATTTTGTGGACTATAAATGATTTTTCAGCTTATGTCAATTTGTTTGGAAGGAGTACTAAAGGATATATGGCATGTCATGTGTGTAACCATCAAACTCATGCAATGAGGCTACAAAGTAAAATATGTTATATGGGACTTCATCGTTACTTGGAACATGGGCATAGATGATGAAGAAGAAATTGTTTAATGGAAAAGTAGAACATAGTAAAGCTCCTTTGCACTTGTTTAGTGATGATATGGTTTATTAACTATCATATTTGAAAGAGTTTACACCTGGCAAACTCCCAAGTAATAAAAAGTGAAAATGAATTTTGCTTGATCTTAATTGGAATTAAAAAAGCATATTTCTCAAATTCCATATTGGAAAGATTTGTTATTGAGGCATAATCTTGATGTCATATATAATAAGAAAAACATTTATGAGAATATTTTACGTACTTTGTTAGGAATTGATGGCAGATCAAAAGACATAATTAAGGCTAGACTAGACTTGGAAGACATGAATATAAGAAAATACATTTTCATTTAAAAAGGAGAGATGATGGGTCATACATGATTCCACCTGCTTATTACAATATGTCCAAAAAGGATAAACAAACTTTTTGTCAATTTCTTAAATCAGTTAGCTTTTCTTATAGGTATGTATCTAATATAGCTTGTTATGTCAACGCTAATTAGGGAAAAGTTTTGGGTTTAAAAAGCTATGATTGTCATATAATTCTGAAACAATTACTTCCTATTGAAATACTTGGGTGTTTTCTGAAGGATGTGTCCATAACATTGGCACAATTAGTGAGCTTTTTAAACAATTAATGATTGAATATATGTTGATAATTATGATTGGATTTATCATGAAAGTGCTCTTTACATTGTCTCAAACATAATGTTGGTAACATTTATGTTGTTAATGTGTGTAATGTTGATGATTAACTGTTGTTAATGTGATTAATGTTAATAATTGAATGTATATTGATAATGATGATTTGATGTATTATGAAAGTTCTCTTTATATTGTTTCAAACATAATGTTGGTAACATTTATGTTGTTAATGTTCGTAATGTTGATGATTGATTGTTGTTAATATGATTGATATTGATGATTGAATATATATTCACTATAATGATTGGATGTATCATGAAAGTTCTATTTCTTTTGCTTTATTGTAATGTGACTAACATTATGTTTTGTTTATAGATGTCCAATATAATAGCACTTAGTGGAAATAAAGGGAAAGAAGGCGGCAACTACGGAAATTGTAGAATGAAGGGATTTACAACTTCAACTATTTCAATTAGTTGGTGCCATCAATTCATTTTCGACCAAACAACAACATTCTACCCAAACACCAATGAAATTAGTCATACGCAACTTCATTCTACCTCAAACTATAATGAAGCAACTAGTACAGGTTTGTTAATCTTTAACACCTTCAAATAGATTTATGCTCAAATATGTATTTGTATATTCTCATATTTCCTTATCATTATTGATTTGTTGTCATATTCTAGTGTTAGTATTAGAAAAAAAAACAAGCTTAAGATTGTATTACAAGCTGAAGTAATAAAGGGATAAGAAATAAAAGCAAAATTAGCAAAATATGATATGTTATTCAAAAGATTACTCGGTCTAGATTATGATAGAAATGATGAGGAAAGCGAAGGGTATTAATTCTATCTCCTATACTTTTTTCTTTTAATTCTTGTATGTATTATAATGTCAATTTAATACTTTTTCCTCAAATAGAATTTATGAAGATGCAATTGTTGAGTGATTATGTCACAAATGGTAAAATTATGTAATGTTCGCTTTAATTAGAACTAGATACTTATTGTTTTGATACTTGTACTTTTTTTAGATTATTTTAACCAAACTTTTTGGATTGTTACAGGTATATCAACATGGACAACCCTAGGTAGTGATTCGAGTTATGCTCTAATATGTTTGTAATCTAAGCAGTTATAATTTATAAACTGGTCTCTTTATTTATTTTTTTATCTAGAAGAATTGTTAAAGTTGTCACTAATATCTTGCATAGGAAGAATATACTTTTGTTGGTATAATTTAATAATATTTATATAATTTTACTTGTGATATACAATGCTCAATATTTTAAATTAATAATATTTTTATACAAATTATTTGTGTAATAAATTCACAATAAAAATGTATTGATACATTATATACAAAAATATTACTCATTAATATGAATTAAATTTTAATAAATAATATATCACAACATCATATAACATTTGGCAACGTTTTATAAAATGTAGCTAAAAAAATTTGACTACATTGAAAAAAAAGGTAGCTAAAAAGATTTAAAAACGGTTCAAGAAACATAGCTAAAAAATATTGGCTATATTTATGAAAACGTAGCTAATAGTATTTAGCTACGAAGAGAAAAACATAGCAAAAACTATTAGCTACGATTTCATAATCATAGCTAATAACTTTTAGCTACGTTTTCATAAACATAGCTAATATTTTTTAGTTATAGCTACGATTTCTGAAAATGTTGCCTATAATTTTTAGCTACAGGGATTGTGTGACATTTTATGCTATAAAAAAAAACATAGCTATAAATTATAGGCAACACTTTTTAGACATTTAGCTATGTTTTTTTAGCTAAATATCAACTTTGTTGTAATGAAAGGGAAAGGAAAATTGATCTTTTTGAGTTACTTTATTCAATTTCTTATAATCTAAGCACATCCTCTAACCCACGACTTTTTCTAGTAGGTATTAATTCATAATTATCATTATTTATAACGGTCATGCCTCTCTTTTTTAGGAAATACTTAGACGGAGCTAACCTATTCACTATTTGAGATAGGATATATATCTTGACATCCAATAGTTTGAGCCCCTCCTTCTGCTTCCTTCATATTGAGATTAAATCTTCTTTGGCACTTACTGGAGAGCTTATGATAATCTTCTACCAATATCTTATGCATGCAAATAGATGGGTTAACAATTTTAATATCATCAATGGTATACCCCATTACAGTTCAACACAGCTTAATTTTAACAATTTTTTAGTTTCAAATTCACTTAAGCTTGCATTCATAATCACAGGATATATAGAGTTAGGTACAAGAAACTTACACTTAAAAATGGAGGGAACAATTTTAAGTTTTGTTTGTGGAGTTTTCTCTTCTCTTTTGTTAAGCAAGGAGTTTTATTTCACTAAACATTCTTCAAATAGGTCATCCAATTCATGCTTAGTTAACTCCTCTCCGACTGCTTGATCGATTATGTCAATCCTATAATAGAAATCTCTAAGAGAAGAATACTTAATAGCATTGTTTAAGTTAAATTTAACATTCTCGTAACTCACACTTAAGGAAAGCTTCAGATTCTTCACATCAATGAGGACTCTAGTTGTGGATAAGAAAGGCCTCCTAAGTATGATGGGGATTTGGGTATCCTCCCCCATCTCTAATACAAAAAAGTTATGAGGAATAAAGAACTTACCAAACTTAATAAGTATTCCTTCATTATACCTATTGGATATTTGATTGAACAATTTGTCAAGTGTAAGGAGATAATTGTGGGATTCAAGTCTCCTATCCTAAGTTTCTTGTAAATAAATAAAGCTATGAGACTCATACTTGCCCTTAAATCACATAAGGTACAATTATTGCTCATATCAATGATGACACAAGGTATAAAAAAAATTACAAGATTATTGAGTTTAGGAGGTAGCTTATTTTGATGACATTACACTCCTCTATTAAGGCCACATTTTTATAGTCATCGAGCTTCCTTTTATTCGATAACATCTCCTTCAAAAACTTGGCATATGAGGACATTTATTTCAAGGAATTAATGAAGGGGATATTAATGTATAACTTTTAAAGAACATCTAAAAACTTCTATCATTACTTATCTAGTTTTGTCTTAATCAATATTTGGAGAAAGGGTGTAGGACTTATAAGGTGGAATAGGCATATATTTAGTTTCCTCATTCTTTTCTCCTTTTTCCTCACCAATGTCCTCTTCCTCCCTTATTTTCTCCTTCTCACTATTATCTCTGTCATCAACCTCCCTCATTTTAGTATTATTTAATAGTTTTCCACTCCTTGGTGTTATAGTCTCACAATGCTCTTTAGTATGCCCAGAACTTTTAGGAAGTTAACCAATTTAAGGTTTTAACATCTTGTTATAGGTAGCTATAGAATTTATCTTAAAGTTAAAATTGCTGATCTCCTCCTTGAATTATTCATTTTTTTAAGCTTGGGTGATAAAGAAGTCTGTAGATACAGGATTAAACATATTCCCATAAGAGAAAGTGAGATGATTCCTCCAACACAACAATTGAAATATTGAACTAATTTAACATGTTCAACCATAAAAACCTTAAATTGGCAAATTTTTTGGTTCAGTTACCTTAATAACCCTTATTATTAAAATCTAGTTGGTTTATTATTTAACCAATTAGTTTTCATAAACTAATATATTTTCATAAATCAAAATAAACTAGTTGTTTTTCGTTTTATAGTCTCTTTTTCAATTAGATTTCAACTTCTTCAAGAGGCAAGGACAATCTCCTACTTTAATCTTATTTCAAATTCTTCAACTTTATTTGCTATTTACCATATATTGATTTTATGATAGTATAATATCAACTAAACCTTTAAACGTTAAACCTCTTATATTACTAGTTTAATTTTCTATCTAATTTTTAGAACATTACTCCAACTAGTATTATAGATATTTAAGAATAGGTTATTCTTTTGTTTAGTGTTATTAATGTAGTTAACCTGCTCTAAATAAGGGTCATGTACAAATTGGTTCCCACTTAGAAATCTGCATCTAAATGTCTTGGGGATCCAAAAATGTCATAAACCAAGTTAGCACTACTGACATCATTAACATTGATATGATCAAATTTCTAAGATAAATCATCTACCATAATATATAGAAGATTCAAATAACCTAGGTCATACTTGTATCGAATCATCTTAAGAGTGACTTTCTCTCTTGACCACTGATAATAGTTCTAAGTCATGTCCTTTATCAAGGAGTACGCTTTGTCTATTTTCTTATTCATCAAGACTCCACCAACGGTGGCATTTACAGAGATTTTTTTTTTGTAGTACATTCCATTATAAAAGGTATGAAATATCAGCCACATCTCTAATCCATGATGCAGATAGGACCTCAATAACTCCTTATACCTATCCTAAGCCTTATAAAAATACTTGCCTTCTATTTGGGAAAAAGTGGTGATCTAATTTCTAAATTTTATAGTCTTGCTTGGAGGAAAATAGTTTACCAAGAATGCATTAGATTGCTTTTAATGTGTTTAACTGACACTCTTTATTTTTAAACTTCTTCATTACCGATAAACTACTTTATTTTTATATGTTTAACACTCATTGAATACTTGTTTTTTTTAAAAAACAATTTGCTTTAACATTATCATAATAAATCTTCAATGGCTTGACAATACTATCGATAATTCTAAATCTTGATAAAACTATTCACAACTATAAACCATGAATAGTGGCCTCAAAACATGTCATAAACTCAACTTCTATAGTGGATCTAGTAATGTCAAATACTTCTCACTCTTCTATCTAATTTTTCTCTAGCTAAAAGGAACAAATAGCTAAATATGGATTTTTCTCATATTGATATATCTGAATAATCTAAATTTGAGTATTTAATCTTCTTAAGATGATCATATCTCTAATAAGTGAGCATATGAAATGTTATTCCTTACAAGTATCTCAATATTTTCTTTACATATTTTAATGTTCTAATCCAGGATTACTCTAGTATATGCTTAGCATTCCAACATGAAAACTAATGTCTACTCTAGTACAAGTCTGAACATAGACTAAACTCCCAACAATAGATGCATGAGGAATATTTTCGATTCTTGCGTGTTCTAATTCATTCTTTAGGTATTACTTAAGACTAAATTTATCCCCTATTTGAATAGAAGCAATACTTACATAGCTCTCATTCATTTTGAATTCATCTAAAAAATTGTGATATATGCTTTATGAGATAACCCTAACATTCCTTATGATCTATCACGTAATATTTCAACTTTTATAACATAAAATGCTTCACCCATATCTTTCACTTTCAAAATTTTTATAAAGAAGATTCTTGGTCTCATATAATAAACCAAGATCATTAGTAGCAAACAAGATATCATCAAAATATATGACTAGAAATATAAATTTTCTCCCATTGGTCTTCAGAGATAATCTCTAATCAATGATGTTTTCTTTAAATTTAAAAATAAGTAATAATGTTATTAAACTTAAGTTACCATTGTCAAAAAGCTTTTTTAAGTTTATCTATTAAGTGCTTAAGTTTACACACCATGTATTTCTTTCCTTTAACTAGAAAGCCCTCATGTTGATCCATATAATTTCTTTCTCTAAATTACCATTTAGAAAGGTAGCTTTTAATCCATTTAATGGAGTTTTAAATCATCATAAGCTACATAATTCTAAATAAGAGAAAAAGTTTCATTATAACTAACACCATCCTTTATAGTGTAATCCTTAATGACAAACCTATATTTATATTGTTTAGAATGACATTTAGAGTTGTGTTTGTCCTTTTTCACATGAATCTCTTATAAACTTCTAATAATTCAATTAGCCTATTGCCATCTATGGGTTTTTAACTCTCCTTTCATGACATCTAACCACTTATTGGAAATTTCACTTTCAATGGCTTATTAAACAGAAACTAGATCTTTGTCAATTCTTAAACCACTTTTTACTTCATATTATTCCTCTATAGTAGGTTCATAAATGGTGTTATCAAATTTTCAAAAACTCTACAAACAAACACTAGAGAATAAGTTATAGGTATAAGAATTTGCATTTTAACCTTTTGAATTTCCACTTTTGTGGTTCTAAACTCCTACTAATTTCACGAATTTTAATGAATCTAGCATTTTTAGTTTTAGAAATTATTTTACTATGGTTATTACAGTAAAATCTATGCTCTTCAGACTTTTATAAATAAATAATTAAGAATACAATGGTTGTTATTGAATCGAATTCCTTTTTGCATGGGTTATATATTCTTGCATATAGCAAGCAATCTTAAATATATAGATGCTTCAAACTAGGTTTTCTTCTTGTCCATAATAGATTAAAAGGTATATTAGGAAGTGCCTTACTAAGAACCCTATTTAATAAACACATGATAGTTCTTAACGCATACATCTATAATTACAAAAGGTAAAGAACATTGATTCATCATACTCCTAACCATGTTTAATGAGGTACAATTATGCTTTTCGGCTATACCATTTTATTATGGTATACCTAAATACCTAACATTGTGTATTGAGTAGATATTTCACTTTTTAAAGGAATTTAGCAAATGAACTAAAACATTATCCAATTTCATGATATCTTTTATAATATTCATCACCCCTATCGGATTTAAAAATTATCACCTTTTTATCTAATTTCCTTAATATCTAAATGAGAAACACCTCTAATGCGTTTAACAATTGATATTTTCCATGCAACAAATAGATATAGTCATAATTTGAAAATTAATTAATAAAAGTGATGAAAAACTTCTCTCTACTAAATTGTGGAATATCAAAAGGCCCATATATATTGGAGTGTATCACCTTAAAGAGTCGTGTGCATTGTTATGAACTACCGGTTCGTACAGCCCAAAACTGGTACGAAATTTACTAGTTTTAAATACCGGTCGGTACCGGTCGATTTCAGCTGTACCAGCTAGTATCGGCCGGTATGCAAAATACCAGCCAGTACCCAAAATTTTAAAATTTTAGGAGACTTTTTTGCAAAATTTTCAAAAATTTTCAAAATCTCCCTCCCTCCTACCTCTCCTTCCCCCCTTTTTTTCCTAGTTTTTAAAATAATAACAAATATTTTACTACTAATAATAATTATAAATTAAATAAAAC
>JANSVA010434453.1:0-18613 GCA_025504915.1 Erythroxylum reticulatum | reverse complement strand
AACAAAATCACTAAATGACATATATGAGACTTCATATATTCAAGCTCTAAGTTCTACATCAACAAACCCAATAACACAAGGAATTGTTCAACACTTGATTAAACTATAATCAAGAAAATCCAACTACAAAGCATAAATCCTAACTAAGGACTTCACAATAATGTAGTTAAATATTAACAAACTACTCCTCTTTGAAGCCCATTTAACTCAAGCCATTGCTACATCTTCAAGAGGAATGGTGCTTAGTCAAGCATTACTTCGGAAGAACTCACAATCGGAAACCCACCAAGAGCATCCATGGCAGCAGTAGCAGATAATGAATGTGACGATAGAAAAATGGAAAGAAGTGATTGATGATGGTTAATGGAGAGGAAGAGCCGTGAGTATGTGTATTAAGTGGAAGCTTGTTGTGTCTATCCTCTCTCTTGTGTCTCTCCCCGTCTCGGCTATAACCTAATTTGGTAGGTTTTTAAATGAAATGATTTGGGTCGGGTTGCACATGAGGTAAATTTTTCGAAATTGGTCCGAGTTTTCGAAGGTTTGCCCTTGCGGCAAATGTTTTTCACCGTGGTGAACTTTTCCCGAAAGGTTTTGTTTTGTTGCTGGTTCCTTCGACATGGTGAAAGAATTAATCTTCACTGTGGCAAACTTTTTTCGAAAGTTCAGCCTGGGTTCTGTGTGTTTCGCCATGGCGACAGATCCCTTTCGCCGTGGAGAACTCCCTGTTGCGCCTGTTCTCTTGTTGACTTCAGTTCAACCTTCTTTGACTTTACAACTTTGTCTTCTTGAGTCCCTTCTCTTTGAGTCTCCTACAATGAACAATGGTAGTTTGCAGTATCAATTGTTCTCAGAAAATTAATTAGTGCATTTAATACTGATTTGTGACAATTTTTACTCTCAAACTACCTAAAATAAAGGTACACACTCAAGAGTCAATTTAAGCATAAAATCTAGAAATAGGAGTCAAAAAAGTGTAGCAAAAGTCATGAAAATGTTGCCAATTTATGTAATAAACTTGGGCTCAATCAAAAAGTGTTTACAAGAGATGTATCAAGGAGTAATTGCATATATGTTGAAAAGTTGTTTATGGTTTATGCATCTTCCTAGAGTTGTAACGGATGTGTTATTTGAGTATGTTGAATATAAGGTAGAGGTTGGCTTAGAAGGTTCATTTTTGTGATTTCATTAGCCTAAATTTTTTGAGTGATTCCTTCGGATTGATATATACATCATATGGTTTGTGTATGACAGCTAAATGGGATTGTGAAATATAAAGGTTGTATTCATCATAGTTGAAGGTACCCAGTTTTTTATGAGTGTTGCTTTGTTTCCACTTACTTTGTTGACTTTCATGCTACTTGACCCAAATATATCTCACCTTACCTTTGCCCACATTACAACCTTAAAAAGTCCTTTGATTCATGATTTTGCATGTGAATTTTAATGGTGGAGAAATGAAATGATATGCAAAGTTATGGATCATCATGATTATGAACGGTGTTAAGTGTATGATATATTTTAGTTAAACACATGTTCTGAGTCTACCATTAGATTGCTCAGTTTTTAAAGATGATGAATATTGATAGATCATGAGTAGAAGTTTTGAATGTTGATTTTTTACTTAGGTTTTAAAAGTCATTTGCCTTTACTTATGGAAATCTATTCTTAAGAAATGTGAAAAATGAGTTAAAGTTTTGGTTTGTGATTTTGATTTTGATGATTTGCTCGAGGACGGTCAAAGAACAAGTGTGGGGGTATTTGATAGGATTGAATTATTTTATAATTTCTTATATATTTTCATGTGATTTCAATCCTATTCTCAAGATAAAATATTTAATTTGTGTTCAATTTGTATTGACTACTAGGTTGGATATGATGATATATATTTGAGACCAAAAAGAGAAGATGTTTAAAGAAACTTGGAGCAAAATTGTTTAACGAAAAAAAGTTTTAATCTGGTGGACTGTGGGTTGCGTTTCATCCAGCAACGTACAACGTGTGCTGCATTTAAAGCAGCAGAGTTTATTTGTCTAATCAGGCTATAGTAGACAAAAATTAACGCAGTTTTCTGAGTTAAATGTAAATGAGGAGTACGCAGGCAAGAAGGATTTAAAGCTACAGTAGATAGTGAAGGGAGGCAGTGAAGGCAGTTTTGGTTAGAGATTAAGATTAGGGCTAAAACAATTTTCTGAGACATAACTATGAAGGGCTAAACATCCCGACATTGGTTCAGATGTGACATCGATGCCGGTTAAGTATTTTTTTAATTATTTTGTTGTTTCTTTCTCTCATTAGGAATTGATTGTGTTATCCTATGTTAATTGAATTGGGTATTGTGTATGGATAATCATATTTTCATTATTATTCGGTTATTTGTGTATGAACCCATTGGGTATTGTGAGTTGATGATTTTAATGTATTCATTACATCGTTAATTGCAAACCCATTGCTAGAATTTCGATATAATCCATAATTGATATGTTGAAATTCATATGTAGCGACTAATGATTCATAATCATTAAGGATAACATTACTTAGGTTAAATGACGCATTGTATGTGGTTGTTACCTTGATTAATCGGTTTTCTTAATTTATAATGCTACTACCTAATTAAATCTAGAGATCGTATCCTAGGTTGTTCGGTGGTTAGGTTTAATTAACGATCGTATCTTGATTAAATTAAACCTAAAGGAAAACTAGGGTTAATTATTAACCCACGATTTATAATTGCTAGGAAAAGTTAAAGAACAACAAATTAATGAAATATGCTTAATTAGGGTGTAGGCCGAGATTGAGTCAAAGAACCGAGTCCCTACCGAATTCCCCACTTTTATGAATTTTTGAATGTTTTCTTTAATTTGTTTTTATTAGTTAGTTTTATTTTATTTTCTTCTTTAACAATCCAAAACCCACCTTTTTCCTAAAAACTGGTTAATTTCATTCCATAAACTTTACACACACTCTCTCTAAGATCGACCTAGACTCGCCACTATTACAGTAGTAGTCTAGTTATTTTATTTTGACTAACGCAACGACGCGTGGTCAAATTTTGGCACCGTTGCTGGGTAGTACAGTGTTTGAGTTTTTGTTTGTGAGTTAATTGGCATTTTGTATATATTTTTTCTTAATTAATTTCTTTTTTGATATTTTATGATCTTTTCATTTTTTTGCTTTGTGTGATAAAGGAAAACAAATTTTATATGGATGGAAGTAATTTCTTTTATAACTCATATTTTTAATCCTATAATAATGTTTGGACTGATCAACCTAACTTTTGTTATGGATGGGATAATCACCAGAATTATTTCCATGATAGTCTACAGGATGTATAACCATTCTTGTACAGACCAGAATTTATATTTACCATGTAAGATTTCTTCATTTGGTTTATAACAAGAAGGGTGGTTGATTCGGACCTTCTTTCATACCCTTGGAGGTCAAATAAAAAATAATCCAAGGATTGCAATATAGGGTGCAACCTCGGGTCGTTTCACTTAATCGGAACCCAAAATGAATGGACCTAAGTTAACCTATATGTAATGAAATGCAAACTAATTGGGTAAAAATAGGTTTTGATCTTTGAAAACATTAACTGCACTAAGTTGAATTGTAAAATATATGTAAAATGTATTTTTTTATTTTTGGGAATAGAAAATGGAAAGATTAAAAAAAATTAGCAAAGAGTGATAGAATCGTTTCGAAAATGATCTTTGGCTATCATAGTTTGAAATTGATTTTGATGGGAATGGAAATCACTAAGTTTCAATTTGCTAAACCTTAAAGAACTCTTTAAGTCCAAGATTTTAATTAATGGGACTCCATTTCTTAAAATCCTATTAAATGCTCTTAATGTATATAGTGGACAAGTCCATGTAACAAGTCAATTGAAATCTAGAATCAACTCAATATCAAACACGACTATGCAAGACAAAAGAGAATCAACAAGATCACAAATAGACATATGTGAGAATTTATACATTTAAGCTCAAAGTTCTACATAAGCCAATCCAAACCACACAATGAATATCCAACATTTGATTAAACCATAATTATGTATGTTCAACTACAAATTATAAATCCTAAACCTAGGAATTCAAAAATCATTGCTAAACTATTGATTAAGCTACTCACCTTTTAAGCTAATTGAACTCTAGCCATTGCTACATATTCAAGAGGAAAGAAATGCCTAGTCGTGCATAGCTCTAAGAAGCTTCATAATTGAGAAGGAATCAGAGGCACCCATGGTAGAAGTTGACAGTGAAAAATGGAAGAGAAATGGGAGGGATATGAGAGAACACAATGGTGAATAGTAGGTGGCAAGATGATGGAATGATGATGATCTACCACTGTCGGCTCTGCCCTTGTATTTTTGTAACTTATCCCAAAATAGGTTTCTGAAAAACGGGTTGTCGGATCGGGTTTACACAGTAAGTTAAATTTCACAAAATGGTTCAGGTCTGGTGCTGATTCAAAATTTTCTCTACGGAAAACTTTTCCTGAAAGTTTTCTTTAAGAATTTTCTGGTTTTGCCACGACAAAAACATTATCCTCTCCACGGTGAACTTTGCCTATTGCCTTGTTGACTTGTGTTCTTGAATCCCTTTGTTTTCACTCTTGGCTCTACTTCTTGAATGGCCTGCAATGAAAAATAATAGTTTGCAGTATCAATTGTCCCAAAAATCAATTAAGTGCAATTACTAATTATTTGTGACAATTTTATTTTTAAACTATATTAATTCAAAACAAGCACTCATGAGCTAAATTAAACAAAAAATTCGATAATAAGAGCCAAAAAGTATAACAAAAACTATGAAATTGTCATTAAATAATATAGAAAACTTGGGTTCTATCAAATCCCCTACATTTAGACCCTTTGTACTCTTGGACAAAGCTTATAAAAGTCAAAGAGACACAAGTGCAAAAGAAAATACTGACCATGCTTAAAAATGAGAGCAAAAAATCAGTTAAATCAGTTCCTCAGAAATCAACCCAAGTAGACTGAAACAGTGCTAAGAAAATAAACACTATAAGTATTTAATCCAAGAGATTGGGCAAAAGAGATTTCTCTAAAGGAAATGTGTTTAATCTCTCAACTCATTTGTCTTAGGATAATTTTGCTCTACAATCTGCTTACTTCATTCTCTTCCATAAGCTTGTGATAATTATACCTCTCCATTAAA
Organism: Erythroxylum reticulatum; assembly: GCA_025504915.1. NCBI lineage: Eukaryota > Viridiplantae > Streptophyta > Magnoliopsida > Malpighiales > Erythroxylaceae > Erythroxylum > Erythroxylum reticulatum. The sequence continues at coordinate 13,433 of JANSVA010434453.1, read as the reverse complement.
AGAACTATAATTTTGAGAATCAAGAGGACTTTCAAGGTTGTAATGTACGGAAGGCTAAATGAAATGGATTGAATAGAACAAGAAAAATGAGTAAATGCATCACAATTATTTTCCACATGAAACAAACGCCAACTATTGGTAAGAAAATATTTATTTTTTCTAAATAACCTTTCTCATTTGAGAAAGCTTTTTGTTTCCATTTTTTTAAATCTTTTGGAACTTTTTTCTTTCTTTTCTTTTTTTATAGCAAGGTTTTTTTTATATCTTTAATAGGAGATTAGATATTCACATCAATTGTGAAATATGCATGCACTCGAAAAGATGGCTCAAAGGGGCTATCAATGGTTAAGTATTTGGGGTTTGTGTTTAGGTAAGTAGGGTTTTTGAAAAGAATCCCTCTGTTATATTAACAAAACTTTAGTTCACCAAGCTTTGATCAAGAATTAAAACAAGTTCTAGAAAGATATGAAATTAAGCATATACACACAGAAATGAAAGAATTCAGGCCCAAATATCCTTCCAATAAGCTTAGTATCTGAATTAAACAATCTCAAAGTTTAAAAATGCATAGTGCTACTCTCTCAGCATACCCTTACTTGCCTCTCGTGAAAACATTGAAAATTGAATTAATCAAAATTAACTATCATTTAAAAAAATAGATGGTTTTCCAAAAACACATGGACAACTTTGAAATTTATAAAATCTTCAAAATACAAGAGTGAGAAGAATCTTATTTGGGAGAACTATTAAAATGGGAGAATTCAAACTGAAAATGTCTTTTTTTATGGACTGTGGCAAAACATAAAAAGAAACACTTAAAAAACATGCAATTCAACTCAATTACCAAGTTTTAAAATTTGCAAAGGACACACAAATGACTTGTACAAGCAATTAAATGGCCAAATATGATGCATAAAGAGAAATGCCAAAGTGGAATATCCTCCCCCACACTTAACCATCATATTGTCCCCAATTATGGAACAATCAAAACAACATGGAGCAGTGAAAAGTAATAGGAAGACTATTTGAATAATAATGCACCAGGAAAAGCACAATGAGAATTATATAAACAACTGGCAATTAATTCTGTGAATAACAACAAGGTAACTGAGTATCCAGTAGACTGAAAAATAAAAACATGACTATCTAAGACAAAAAGAACAAAAAACTCAAACTAGTCCACAAGAGGATCAACCCCAGATCTAGATGGTCCTACTCCAGATATGCCAGCATCGTTCAGCGGGTCGTCGTCATCAAAGGGTAACTGGAAATGAAAATGCTCGGTGAGCAATGCGTCCATACACCGGCAATACTGCCTATCTTGGTCATATAAAGCCTCTCTCTCTCCTTCTACCATGCTATCTCCTAGAAGAGAGTTTCGCAGATATGGAAGAGATCCATACAAAATCTATCAACCTTACTAGTGAGGGTCTGTAAAGTAACGAGCTCAGGAGCATCCTGAGCTGGATGAGCATCCTCAACTAGTGACACAACTATAGATGTTGCACTAATATCATGAACATGGAGGGAGGGATGAGGTGGGTGAATGGTAGGTTGCTTTAGGCGATCATACCTAAAGAGAGGGCCCGGATCAAAATAGCTTTCATTATCAAACTCTGGGACATTTTGGGCTCGAAAAATGTCAGAGATAAGGTGAAGAAAGGTGATGGCATTGGTTAATTTGGCCGTAGTGATGGAGTCATAAAGGGTGGAGGTGATAGCGTCGGCTATATCGACTAGGCGACTAGTCATTAGGAGGTAAATGTGTAAGGCTTGTTTTTTGGTGACCTAGGATAGGTGAGTCATTGGGATGATATTGTTACAAACCAAATGGATGCAAGGACAAGCCTTGGGTTGTAGATCAGATCATTTGAAGTAATGTTGTGTATAGCATGGCCGATGTCATTCTGCGCACTTTTTATAGAGGGTGCGAATAACATCGGCCATTGGGTAGTTATGTATGAGCTGATCATAATAGGAATAGAGAATGTTAGGAAGATCAAAATGGTGATGGATACTAGTAATGGAGAATGCATTGGGTGCCTTAATACGATGGAAGTTAATTTCCATGGAATCATTGAGTTAGGCATTGGCGTAAAAATGGCGAACAAATTTATCGTCGTCTTGAGTATGGGGTTTTGCTAGGCTAGTTAATTGAGAAGCAATAAGTTGCTGAACGAAAGGATTTTCAAGGGGAGATAATGGAAAGGGTCTCTCTTTAATGTAGGGCGTAGAACCTACTTTTTCATATGATTCCTTAAAAGTATTGGAGGAATCAGACTCACTAGGAGGGGCAGGGAGTTTAACTCGAGACATTGTTCTGTGAAAAACACACATCAAAACATAATCTAAGCAAATGAGCATAGCAAACTAAAAATAATAACCTGAGCAACTAGAAAAGGCATAATCAACAATTCTAGGTAACCTAAACAAAGTTAAGCTAAAGAAAAAATGGAAAAGAAAACAAAATGGACAACCTAGTCTACCCTAACATTATAGAAACTAAGAAAAGGAAGAGAAGAAACACTTACGAAGGATTGAAACTTACGCAGGTAACTTGCTAGGGAGAGAATGGGTTAAAGAGAATGGAGGATGGCCACGACAAAAATGAGAATGAGAAACAAATGAAGAAAGTCAGAAGGTGTAATTAGGAATTTAGTGTGTTAAAAGGACATAAAAGAATACAGGGGATACGAATGGTTAAGAATAAATAGGGATGGAATGGTAATCTCCCTAAGTAAAAATTTGCGCAGATTTGACCTTCGACACTGCGAAGTTAACTCTAAGCAAGAAAATAGAAAAATACCAAATTTTCACAGCTGTGACATGTTAACCTGAAAGGAATAGAGAGGAATGATGGGAAGTTCACCACAGCAACAAAAAGAAAGGAGGTATCTTCATTGCGGCGACATGGAATCCACACCGCGGTGAAATTTACCTGAGAGCAACATAAAGGAATAAGGTTATTTCATCGTGGTGACATAGGCTTCATGCCGTAGTGAAATTTACCCAAAAGAAACATTAAGTAATACTGGGGCTTCAACGTGGCAAATTTAACCTGAAACTTAACAAGACAGAAATAAACATTCAACAAAGGAATGACAAACATGACTGACAACCAAGTGACACAAGATGGGTACTCAGTAACCTGTAAGTGCATATACAAAGTCATAAGGCACCAAATAATCTCAAGAAAATAAAGTGCAACACAGTTAACCATATTAATTTCCTCAAGCTTGAAGATATATCATACATCAAGCCGATAAGCATAACATAAATAAAACAGGAGACAAAACTAGAAGGGGAATTATTGAATTGAAAAACTACTAATTAAACTAAAATCTAAGCTAATTGACTACTGAAATGGTTTTCCCCCCACACTTATTCAACAAACTAATGCACCAAAAGATGTCATAAGTAGTCACAGGGCAAAAGTAAGTAAACAAGTGGAGGAAAAAGACAACCTGAATTTTACAAAGATTGCTGGTTCTCATGATAGAGCTTCAATAGGTGGCCATTCACTTTGAGTTTCACTCCGGTTTCTTTATGTAAAAGCTATACCATACCAAAATTGTTCACTTTAGTGACTGAATATGACCCATCCCAATAAGTGTTGAGCTTTCCGTGCTTAAAAGTGAAATGAGCCTTGAATAACAGAACTTTTTCTCCTTCCTTGAAGCTTCACCTCTGGAGAACCTTATCAAGCATTAACTTTGTTTTCTCCTTATAGAGGTGGGAATTCTTGTATGCCTCTAGCCTCAACTCCTCTAATTCTTGCAATTGCATCTTCCTCTCTATACCAGAAGATTCCAAGTCCATGTTGCACTGCTTGACTACCCAATATGCTTTATGCTCTAACTTTATTGGCAAATGGCAAGCTTTGCCATAGATCAAATGGTAGGGAGACATGCTTATTGGTGACTTTTAGGCAGTTCGGTAGGCCCATCGTGCTTCTTCTAAATGCAAGCTCCAGTCTTTCTTTGATGGCTCAACTATCTTCTCCAAGATATGCTTCACCTCTCAATTTGATATTTCAACTTGACCATTGGTTTGTGGTTGGTATACAGTGGAGACTTTGTGAGTAACTCTAAATTTGGAAAATAGGTTATCAACTACCCTATTACAAAAGTGTGTTCCTCTATCACTAATCACAGCCTGAGGAATCCCAAACCTATAAAACATATTGGACTTATGAAATTTAGACATTGATTGCACATAGGTACAACCTCTATCCATTTGGATATGTAATCGACAGCTAAAAGCATATACATAAAGTCAAAAGACGGAGGAAAGGGACCCATGAAATCAATACCCCAAACATCAAAGATTTCACAAAATAGTACAGGCTGCTGATGAATTTCATACCTTTTACCTAACCCTCCAAAACGTTGACACTTGTCATATGACTGACAAAAGGTAAATGAATCTTTAAAAAGGGTAGGCCAATAAAAACCAGAATTTAGAATTTTCCTAGATGTTTTCCTTGCACTGAAATGCCCACCACAAACCATTGAATGGCAAGCTGAAATTATATCATCAAATTCTTCACTAGGCACACATTTTCTGATGAATTGGTCACTCCATAGTCGCTATAGATGAGAGCATCCCAAATGTAATGCCTAGCTTCATTCTTTAGCTTTTGGACTTGTGACTTAGACATAAAAGGAGGGGTTAGTCCAGTCATGAGATAATTGACTATATGTGCGTACCATAGTTCCTTAAAAACTAAAGCACATAAGATTGAATCAAGAAAAGAATCGCAAATAAGTTCAGAAGAGTCCACTCCCTTTGTATCATCTGGTAGCCTAGTCAAATGATCAGCTACATGGTTCGCTACCCCAGCTGAATCCTTTATCTCAATATCAAACTCTTGAAGAAGCAATGCTCATCTTATCAATCTAGGCTTTAATTATGGTTTCTTGAGGAGATATTGAACAGATGCATGGTCAATAAAAATGGTTACATGGGAGTTTAACAAATATGGCCTAAACTTTTCTAAGGCAAAAACTACTGAAAACAACACTTTCTCAGTTGTTATATAGTTGATTTGAGCTAGATCCAGTGTTTTCGAGGCATATGCAATGACTCTTGCGAGCTTCTCCTCTCGTTGGCCCAACAAAGCTCGTACAAAAAAATTAAAAGCATCATATGAAAGCTCAAAAGGTAAGTTCCAATTAGGAGTAACTAGAATAGGAGGAGAAATGAGTTTGGATTTTAACTTATCAAAAGCATCCCCACAAGAATCATTGAACTTAAAATTTGCATCTTTTTGTAAAAGTTTGGAAAGAGGTAATGCAATTTTGCTAAAATTTTTATGAATTGTCTATAAAATCCTACATGACCTAAAAAATGATCTTATATCTTTAATATAGGCAAGATAAGGCAAAGAAGATATAACCTCAATCTTAGCTTTATCAATGTCAATCACTTTGCTAGAAATCAAATGACCTACCACTATACCTTTATTGACCATGAATTGAGATTTTTCAAATTTTAAAATCAAATTCTTTTTAATGTACCTTTTGTAAGACTAGATAGGCAATTAACAAAAGAATCCCCATAAACTTTGAAATTTTCCTAAAAGACTTCCATGTATTCCTCTAAAAATTCACAGAAAATAGCCATCACATAACGTTGGAAAGTCCCTGGAGCATTACATAATCCAAAAGGAATCCTTTGATATGCAAAGGTACCAAAGGGACATGTGAAAGTGGTTTTATCTTGGTCCTTTGGTGCAAGCCTTTCCAGCATCTGGTCAGTAAAAGGAAGAGGGAAATAATCTTTTAGTGTGGCGTCATTTAATCGTCTATAATCTATGCACACACGCCACGAATTTTGCGCTCTAGTAGGAGTAAGCTCATCGCTATCATTTTTATCACAGTTATCCCACTCTTTTTTGGCACTACATGTATTAGACTAACCCACTCACTATCAGATATGGAATATATGATCCCAGCACTCAAAAGTTTTGTGATTTCTTTCTTAACCACTTATAGGATAAGTGGGATTAGTCTTCTTAGGGGTTGCCTCAAAGATTTGGAACCCTCACTCAATAAGATCCTATGTGTTCAAATAGCTAGGCAAATTCTAGGTATGTCTACTAAAGTCCACCCTATAGCCCTCTTATGTTCTTTCACAACAACAAGGAGTCTCTCTTCCTCATCATGAGATAGGGTATTGGCAATTATAACAGGTAATCGCTCATTAGACTTGAGAAAGGCATACATTAAAGTAGGAGGTAGGGGATTCAATTCAGTCATAAGAGGTTGCACAACAGAAGGGATCAATTTATGAAGTTTAAGAGAGAAAAGATTACACCCTTTTCCTTTAACCAATGATAGCTCAGGTTCCATATGGTTGGCTTTACAAGTCCTTTTGTATACCTTCAATCAGACTTTTGTTGAGGCAAAATTGTCATGTCAAGAAGACTTCACTTCGTCTATTAATTTTGATGATAATCAAACAATAATAATCATAAAACTGTGTGAATTGTTTTGATGAGTTTGTTAAGTGCGCAGATAAATGTAAGTAACACAAATCATCAACTCAAGACAATACTTAAAACTCAAGATAGTCAATTCCAGATGACACTTAAGTAAAAGTTAAAAAATGACAAAGCATCTTAGAGAGACTAGATGATAGTGTAACACCAGATGAAAGCACAAAACTAGATAAAGCGCAACACTAGATGAAGTAAACACCAGATGAGGCCCGCGCAACACCAGACAAAGCACAATACCAAACGATGTAAATTAAAAAATATTCTAGAACGTAAGTTAGTCAGTTAGTTAAAGTTACTGGGCTCAACTAATAACAGTTTCTAGAAGATTTAAGAAGCAGATTTCTCAAAAAGACAGTTGAAGATTTAGGTTATAAATATTATTTATGGTTATAAACAAAACAACAACAATAACAATACAAAGAGAGAAAATCTGATTGTACAAATTCTACTTAGAGAAAACTGTACTCAAGTGAAAAAGAAATAGAGAAAATACATCTACAACGTGAAGCTCAAACAATATATTTCCAAGCGAAAGAAAGCCTAGAGGCTAAGGACTCAGATAAAGATTACTTTGTGGCAGAGACCTAAAGAAGCTTTGCAAGTGTAGAAATAATACTTGAAACGTTGAAGAGTATAGTGAAATCTCAGACAAACTCCGAGGATTGGACGTAGTCCAAGGTTTAGGGTGAACCAGTATAAATCGTGGCGTCATATTCTCTAACCCTTATCTCTTCAATTTTCTTGTTGTTAGAAGAATAGATAATAATTTTCATTGTTGCATTATTAATAAAACTAAGCGAATTGTTTTATAATCGTTTGAATTTATAAAGAAAATCAAGATGATTTTAAAGATTAATATCTTAGAAGATTTAATACAATTCAACCCCCCTTCTTATGTATTGTACGTATTATACGAGATTTCTATATTAACAAGTGATTTACTTTAGTTGGTATCAGAGCAAGGTTTCTAAAAAACACTATTACAAAGTGAGTACAAAGATCCATGGCTGAATCACATGTTTTTATAACAGAAGATGCGTCGATCATAAGACCCCCTACATTCAATGGTGAAGATTATCATTGTTGGAAGGACAGGATGCGGATCTTTATAGAATCCAAAAATATTGATCTTTGGGATATCATTGAAAATGGTCCATATACATCAACAGACAATGAAGGGAATAGCATCCCTCATGACCAATGGTTGTCTAATCAAAAAGCTCGCTTTCGATTAAACTCAAAGGCCAAGTTCTTCTTAAGTTGTGCTCTAAGAAGAAGTGAATGTGATAAGGTTCATTATCATTCTTGATTTCTTCAATCTTTAATGCTTTTAAAGATGTGCTTTTATTTTTTTTATCTTCTGATTCTTCTGACCTGCCTTTAATGCAATAAATTTATCTCTTCTAGGTTTATCTTCTGCATTAAAGTCTACCTCATGAATTTTCAATAAACCAAGCAATTTATCTAGCTTTAGCTTACTTAAATACTTGGCCTCTTATATTGCCATTTCTTTTGGTCTCCATCTTTTTGGAAGACTTCTGAGAATCTTTCTGACATGATCTTGACTATGGTAGATTCTCCTCAGAGCCATAAGTCTATTAATAGTTGTTTGGAATCATCCAAACATCTGATCAATAGTTTCATCATCTTGCATCCTGAATATCTCATACTAATGATCAAGAATACTAATCTTGGATTCTTCCACCTAATTTGTGGGGAATAGCATCTCTCATGACCAATGGTTGACTGATCAGAAAGCTCGCTCTTAATTAAACTCAAACGTCAAGTTCTTCTTAAGTTGTGCTCTAACCAGAAGTGAATATGATAAGGTTCCTGGATGTTAATCTGCAAAGGAAATGTGGGACATATTAGCCATTGCACATAAAGGCACAAATTAGGTGGAAGAATCCAAAATTACTATTCTTGTTCATTAGTATAAGCTATTCAAGATGAAAGATGATGAAACTATTGATCAGGTGTTTGGATGAATCCAAACAACTATTAATGGACTTAAAGCTCTTGGGAGAATCTACGATAGTCAAGATTGTGTCAGAAAGATTCTCAAAAGTCTTCCAAAAAGATGGAGACCAATAGTAATGGCAATACTCTGACCAAGGATTTAAGTAAGCTAAAGCTAGATCAATTGCTTGGTTCATTGAAAATTCATGAAGTAGACCTTGATGCAGAAGATATACCTAGAATAGATAAATCTATTGCATTAAAGGCTAGTCAGAAGAATCAGATGGTACAGAAAAATAAAAGCACATCTTTAAAAGCATTAAAGATTGAAGAAATCAAGAATGATAATGATAGTGAATTTGATAAAGACTCAAGTGAAGATGATGATGAACTATCCTTCATTTCAAGAAAGATTAGGAGGATGTGGAAAAAGAAATCAAGGGGAAATGAACGCTTCCTTTTTAAGAAGAATAGCAAAGACGATTCACAGAATAAGAAAAGTTCTATCGTCTGTTATGAGTGCAATAAACTAGGACATTACAAGTTTGAATGCCCGTTTCTCAAAAGAAAACAAAAGAAAAGTCAAAAAAACAAAAAGAGCATGATGACAACATGGGAAGATGTGGGTTCGTATAAATTGGAATCTGACTCAGAAATATCAGAACAAGCAAATATATGCTTGGTAGCTGAAAGGGAATGCGATGATGAGGTAATTTCTAACTTTGATGATCTTTAGGATGCTTATTTAGAATTGTTAGAAGATTCACATGTTATCTTAAGACAATATAAGTTATCAAAAAAGAAATTTACTGAAATTTTGAAGAATACAAAACTTTTAGAAAAAAGAAAACATCTGCTTTAAGAAACAAGTAGATGATATGAATAAGAAAGTAACTATCGATAGATCTGAGGAAATTAATCAACTAAAATAAAGGATTAATAGTCTCTCACCAGATTTATCAACATTTACAGAAAGTACAAAAAGGATGAAGGATATGATTGGAACATGTAGACATCCAAATGATAAGAGCGGTTTAGGTTTTAATAATAGCAATGTTCTTCGTAATAGGAGTTTTATTCCTAATAGAAAGAAAAATAAATAATATTCTTATTATTGATGAAAAAATGTAAGGCTAACCCCAAAGGTCCCAAGAAAATATGGGTAACCCCAAACATTTCTTGGAAGTTAGAACTATTATATGTGAAATGTTGGAAGTGGTAAGCTGGAAAATGTAGTTGGAACATATTCATTGAGTATGCTTTGGTGTTTCAACCATAACTCTTTCTCTAGTTATCAAAATGAGGTGATTATTGATTTGGATTAAACTAGAGAGATAGGGATACAAATCATTTTGAAAAATTAAGTTCTAATTTAGTCCCTAAAAATTTCAATATTTCAATGGAAGTTGAGCACAGAATATTGTTTCAGTATAAGAATAGTTTAGAAATGTTGGAGGATATAACTTTCAGATTTCTAAACCAAATTGAATGATTTTGGTGTCATTAGAAAATTAAGACAATGAGAGACATTTTTCAAGAAGGAAGTGTTATTCATTTACCTAATCAGAATAAGGAGTTAAGAAGTTAGTAATTTATGGACTAAAAGGGGCAAAATTGGGAGAACCAATTAAATGAAGGGTACAAAAGGAAGAGCAAGCAAAATGTGGTATTGTTTAAAAGAAGAAGAGGAAAATTGTGGGAGTTAGAAAAGAGAGCAAAACATGAAATAGAAGAAGAGAAAAGGAGAGAGTTACGGACAAAAGAAAAGAAGAAGGAAAGAAGAAGAAGATTTGTTCAAGGTAAGCTTCATTTTTTTCCTTACTTTGTTAGAGAAGGAGTTAGAAAGAGAATGAAGGGTGTTGTGTTGGAATAAGATGGTTTAAGGGAACCTATTTTATTTTAGGGCTTCTAAACTAGGTTTTGGTTTTTCTAACCTAGATGGACTATGGGTTGGTTAGGTTTGAGCTTGATTTGTGTTGATTTCATTTGTTGTGATTTTGAAGTTTTAGGGATTTTATTGAATTGGAACTAAATGGGACATTGGTTTGTTTTAGGAAATCAAGAGAACCCAATCCAAGAGCAAGGGGAGAGACATCTTTGAGAAAGTCTATAAACAAGGAAATCAAAGTGGGTTTCATGTTTATAATTGAATAATGAGCCATTAAAGTTTTTTCAAATCAATAGAATAAATGATTTCAAGTACTTCATAAATGTGCATATATTGTTGTTAAATGATTTAAAGAATTTTCTTATATGTGTGTATATGCTTAATTGATTGGATTTGAATTGTTGTGAATGTGGCAAAATGCATTATGATATATGATCATGTTATGCCATTAAAATGTGTCATGGCATTTGGTATAAAGAAAAAGTGGAAAAAGCATGAGAATATGAAAAATTCTTATTCCATACATTTTCATATTCTCATGGAAAAAGCATGAGAATATTAAAATGTGTCATGGCATTTTGGGTAAGAGAGGAACGTTTCATTACTCACGTGCACGTTGACCCATAGGCTTCTCCCGACTGCCCTCTTGTGGCACATGAGATTTGAAAAGTGGACTCGTTTCGTTCACAGAGTAAACTTCGGTTTCTCTGTTTTGTTCCACAAAAATCTCGAGCCATTTGTTGTGCATTGCATCGATGAATTGTCAAATTGATGTATACATGATTTGTATTATTGTGAATTGGTTGAGAACTATGCGTTTTTTGAATTCAATAAGAATTTTTCTATGACAAATGAATAATTTCAATGGTTTTGCTTGTTATCAATTATAAACTGTTACCCACGAGCTTTTAAGCTCACCCCCACTCTCCTTCCCCTGTTCAGGTGATGATCAAGAGATCGAGTGAAAGAGAGTCAAGGCATCGCTCCGATTAGGCATACTTTTGTATTTTAAGTTAGACTTTGTAAACATGAGGCTTTAGTCACACTTCAAGTATTAATTGTTCAAGTATCTTTTGTATTTTGGGATTTTAATACATTGACATATTGTAGCTCAGAAAGCCTATTGAAGCTTTATAAAACACTTATTTCTTCTGATGGGAATGAAATATGACTATGTTTTTCTCATGATTCTCAAAGTGTGTATTCCACATTTTCAAGTTTCCATAAGGATAAAATTTGTGTACGTCATCAGGGGAAAAACTAGATTAATCTAGGCTATATTAGAAAAAGTAGTCTTTGGAAGTTATAGTTTGTCCTCTTAGCTTTCCAAGGGTATAAAATAGGTAAATTTTGGATATCGTAGTTGAGAGATATGAGCATTATAAGTAGTGATACTGCATGGCATGTAAACCCAAGACAGCTATGGTAATTGATGAGAATTAGTGGTTTTGATGAATCAAATGAGTAGAGATTAGAGGATTTAATGAAACAAGGTTGGCAGTTGAACTGATATGAAGTGATATTGCACTAGGAGAGGTGAATTTGAGAAGATTATAAGTGAAAGTAATGTTAGAATGGATGTAGGAAGCTTTGGACAGGTTTTAGAGGGTCTTGGGTACCCCACATATCCGTTTAATAGACATTAGGTTGGTTAAATGGACCTTCTCAGGTCTGTGAGGACCCTCAACCTCGCCAATGTCCATTTAACAGACATTATGTCTATTAAACGAACCTTCTCGGTTCTAAAAAGACTCTCAGGCCCATCTATGTCTGTTAGAGGGACATGTATGTCCGTTTAATGGACATTCACGGGACAATTATAGTAAATCAAGACTTTGACCCTTTAGAGGCCGAATCACATTTTAGCTCTTTACGAAAGTTGTAGATCTAGAAGTCCTCTTTCAAACCATAAAAAAGACATAAATCTAACATCTATAGTGAAAGTTATAGCAATTGCGCCAAGATAGCTACCATATAATTGAGGGTATAAATATATTTGATTCTTTTCGCCATAACTTCATCATCTGACCTCTAAAGGAAGTGATTCTTGAAGCAATACATTCCTAACACATTTTTATACCTATTTAAAAAAATTGGTATCTATTGATGTTGTTTTGGAAAAGATTAATGGAGAGAAAGTGAGGAAATTGATTGGATGAGCATGAGTTGATGTTTACCAAATATACTTTGGTATTTTACTTATATCTTGAATCGTAGAGCTCCAATTAAGATGGTTCCTACTTCAAAATAAACTAGAGACTTAGAGTTACAATTATTCTAAATAAGTCAACTAGTAATTCAGGTGTTTGATTGGTGTAGGCTTGCCCTTATATTTTGAGATGTTATGAGAATGATGACTAAGGAGATTTCATGGAAATAACCCTATAGAGAAATATGATCACATCATATGATATTCGGAACGATAGTTGGGCTCCGAAAATGGGGCCCAACATATATGATGCAAATCTCCTCTCTTGGAAAAATCAACCATCACCAATGGTACTTAGATAGTGGCTGCTCGTAACATATGATGGGAAGAAGGTCTATGTTCATAGACCTCCAACATAAGAAAGGAGGATCAATAACTTTTGGAGACAACCAACAGGGCAAAATAGTTGGAATCGGCAAAATTATTAAAGATTCTTTTTCTTCTGTTGACAATGTTCTGCTAGTTGAAGGCTTAAAGCATAATCTAATTAGTCTAAGTCAATTATATGAAATTTACTTAGACAATTTGAAAAGTCAAAATATTTCATGTTTTATATCATCAGATGGCGAGAAACTGATTTGGCCCAAAAAGCTAGGTCATGTTAGTTTTAAACATATTTCCAAGTTAGTTAGACATGGTTTGGTAAGAGGATTACCAAAGATAAGTTTTAACAAATATTTCTTTTGTGAGAGTTGTCAAAAAGGAAAACAAATTAAAACATCTTTTTCATCTAAAAATATTGTAACTTCATCTAGACCTCTAGAGCTGTTACATATAGATTTGTTTAGTCTAACCAGAACACTAAGTCTAGGTGGAAAGAAGTATGGTCTTATAATTGATGATGATTTTACTAGATTTTGTTAGATATTGTTTTT
>JANSVA010434443.1:0-18616 GCA_025504915.1 Erythroxylum reticulatum | reverse complement strand
TAGAAGAAAGTTGTTGTTGAGGCTTCTTCCTCTCAAATACTAACTTCCTTTTTATCTCTGTCTCTCCAGATGATTTTGCTGATTGACTTTGCAAAATTGAGACAATTGATCTAGTAGGCTGTTGTCTTTTCTCTTGCTTTTCAGAATCTCTACCAAGAACAAAAAAATTTTGCTTTTTTTGTTCTTTTTGTCATAAGGTCAATAATCTTGGTGACGTTTTTGACTATTTGGATTTTTTTGATCGAAGTGTTTCAGCCTTTCTCTTTAATGACAATTGTTGTGATGATTTTTGAACCCAACTTTCCTCTTTTTGTAGAATCGTCTTAGCTTTTATTGGCACATCAGACGATTTTTTAACCTTTTCTTTTGTGGATGTTCTTCATGTCCATTGAGGTTTTGTTTTTCTTTCAGATGGAACATGTTCACTCTTACTTCTTCTTACTACAAGCTCCCCCTCATACCTTGCTTTCGGTGTAGAAACTGTATCTGTTTCAACTTCAAACTTTGTTCCCATTCCGTTAATAGTAATGGCATTAATAATGCTCTCCACATCCATCTTTACCCTGTTACCTCTGTTGATTAAGATTCTAGATTCTCTAAAAATCCTTATCAATAGCATATCATAAGGTAAAGAGCTAGAATCTCCCTTTGACTTTAGCATATACTTCAAAATCAAGTATGGAAGATTAATGGGTTGGTGATTAAGTAGGTGAAACAAACAATGTTCATCGTTCATTGTGAAAACATCCTTTGAGCTTATTCTTAGTAGAACACAGTGGAGAAGCAGTGAATGTAGAACCTTAGCCTTCGGAATAAGGTTTGAAGCCTTCTTAACTCCCAGATCACTAGTTCGATATAATTATCAATTGATGTGCGCTTTATCTACAGGACCTTGAGTAATCCATTTTGTATTATTAAATAGCTTCGCTCCAATACTAGGACACCTAATGACTTTCTCAATAGTATCTTGTGTGACTATAACCAAAAACCCATCTACCATTGATATTAAGGTGTTGTCCACCACCTTTGCATTCTTCCAAAACTCATATATGTCATTCAAATAGACCTTTGGACGAACGTTGAAGAATTTTTTCCTGCCAACTGCTTTAATTTTTGGTTCAATGTCCATTTGATTTTTGACTTTTTATCTTCTTCTTTTACAAATCATCTAGGTTATGACATGTCAGACGAATGGTCATTCAACATTACTATATTCAAGTTTTATCTGATTTCCTTAAATCTATCTTCACACAAAGGTTTAATGAAGATATTCTCCCATTGTTGATTCGTCTCAACAAATTGTAGACTGATGATTCCTTTCTGTACATAGTCTCGTATAAAATAATGTCTAACATCAATATGCTTTGCCCTCAAGTGTTATATTGGATTCTTTGATAGATTGGTAGCACTTGTTTGTCACAGAAGATTGGAATTTGATCTTCTTATATAGAATAATCTTATAATTGATACTTAACCCATAACATTTGTGAGTAACAACTTGCAGTTGACATGTATTCAGCTTCTACAGTAGATAGAGCAATTGAGGTTTGCCTATCACTTGAATAAGAAATTAGATTATGACCAAGAAAGTGACACCCTCCACTTGTACTCTTTCTATCAATCCTATCTCTAACATAATTAGCATCACAATAGCCAATTAACCTGAAATCTTTACCAATTTTGCCAATTCCAACTATTTTGCCCTGCTGGTTGTCTCCAAAAGTTACTGATCCTCCTTGCTTATTTTGGAGGTCTAGGAACATAAATCTTCTTCCTGTCATATGTCGTGAGCATCCACTATCCAAGTACCATTGGTGCTGGTTGCTTCTTCCAAGAAAAGAGATCTGCAGTATATATTATATTTTTTTTTATGTACCCATATTGTCTTGGGTCCTTTGGGGTTAGACTTACAATTATTCATCGAGTAATAAGAATGTTGTTTCTTTTTCTTTCTGTTAGGAACAAAACTCTTATTATGATGAACATTACTATTATTAAACCCTAAACCACTCTTATCATTTGAATGTTTATAATTTCCTATCATATCATTCATCTTTTTTGTACTTTCAATAAATGTTGATAAATATGCTAAAAGGCTATTAATACTTTGTTTCAGCTGATTAATTTCCTTAGATTTATCTACAGTTTCTTTCTTTTTCATATCGTCTACTTGTTTCTTAAGGCAAATGTTTTCTTTTTCTAACACTTCTATGTTCTTCAAACTTTTAACAAATTTCTTTTTCAATATCCTATATTGTTTTAATATAGCATGTGAATCTTCCAATAGTGCTAAATATGCATCTTGAAGTTAATTAAAGCTAGAATTTACCTCATCGTCGAATTCCTTTTCAGCCACCAAGCATATATTTGCTTGTTCTAATGCTTCTGAGTCGGATTCATATTTAGATGAATCCAAATCTTCCCAAGTTGCCATTATGCTCTTTTTGTTTTCTTTACTTTTCTTCTATTTTCTTTTGAGCAGCGAATATTCAGACTTGTAATGTCCTAGTTTGTTGTACTTATAGTAGACGATAGAACTTTTCTCATTCTTTGTAAAAGAAAAGTCTTTATTTCCCTTTGCTTTCTTTCTCCACGTCCTCCTAATCTTTCTTGAAATGAGGGACAGTTCGTAATCATCTTGACTTGAATCTTAATCAGATTCACTAGCATCATTGCTCTTGACTTCTTTAATCTTTAATGCTTTTGAAGATGTGCTTCTATTTTTCTGATTCTTTTGATTCTTCTGACCAGCCTTTAATACAATAGATTTATCTCTTTTAGGTTTATCTTCTACATCAAACTCTACTTCATGTATCTTCAGTGAACCAAGCAATTAATCTAGATTCAACTTACTTAAGTCCTTGACCTCTTGTATTGTTGTAACTTTGGGTCTCCATTTTTTGGAAGACTTCTGAGAATCTTTCTGACATGATCTTGATTATCGTAGATTCTCCTAAGAGCTTTAAGTCTGTTAACAATCGTTTGGAATTGTCCAAACATCTGATCAATAGTCTCCTCATCTTTCATCTTTAACAGCTTATACTGATGAACAAGAATACTAATCTTAGACTCTTTTACTTGATTTGTGCCTTCATGTGCAATGGCTAATGTGTCCCACATTTCCTTTTCATATTCGCATCCATGAACCTTATCATATTCAT
This sequence comes from Erythroxylum reticulatum, assembly GCA_025504915.1. NCBI lineage: Eukaryota > Viridiplantae > Streptophyta > Magnoliopsida > Malpighiales > Erythroxylaceae > Erythroxylum > Erythroxylum reticulatum. The sequence goes on along the minus strand of JANSVA010434443.1, from coordinate 15,455 downwards.
TTCTTCTTAGGGCACAACTTATAAAGAACTTGATCTTTGAGTTTAACTAAAATCGAGCTTTCTAATCGGCTGACCATTTGTCACGAGAGATGCTATTACCCTCATCGTCTATTGGTGTATATGGACCATTCTCAATGATATCCCAAAGATCAATGTGTGGATTCTATAAAGAGTCACATCCTGTCTTTTCAATAATGATAATCTTCATCATTAAATTCAGGAGGTCTTATGACCGAGGCACCTTTAGCTGAAAAAAATGTGATTCAGCCATTGATCTTTTTCCTCACTTTGTAACAGTGTTTCTTGGAAACCTTTCTTTAATAACAAATGAAGTAAGTCACTTGTTAATATATAAATCACATATAATATGTAAAATGCACAAGAAGGGGTGTTGAATTGTGGAAACATTTCAAAGATATTAATCTTTCGGGAATTTCTTGAATTTCTTTACAAAATTCAAATGATCATAAAAAACACTTTACTAAAGTTGACAAGTAATGCAATCGCAAGAATTATTATCTACTCGTCTAACAACTAGAAAATTAAAAGATAAGGGTTAGAGAATAGACGCCGCGATTTTATACTGGTTCACCCTAAACCTTGGGCTACATCTGGTCCTCAGACTTTGTTTGAGATTTCACTATACTCTTCCGCTTTACAAGTATTCTTTCTACACTTGCATAGCCTTTTTAGTTCTCTCTCACAAAATATTCTTTATCTTCTTTCTTAGCCTCTCCAGACTTTAGCCTTTCTTTCTCTCTCTAGGAAAGATATTTTTGAGCTTCATGTTACAGATGTATTCGCTCTCTTCTTTTGCACTTTGAATAAAGAATTTCTGTAAGTATGTGCAATCAAATTTTCTCTCTTATAGAAAAATTGTTAATATTTAGTTTACGACTAGAACTAGTATTTACAGCCTAAGTATTTAATTGTCTTTTTGAGAAATTGCTTCTTAAATCTTCTAGAAACTGTTATTAGTTGAGTCCTGTAATTAACTCTAACTAATTGACTGATTGACGTTCTAGAATAGCTTCTTTTTGTATCATCTGGTATTGCATTTATCGTCTGTGATGACATATTATTTGTTGTTGATGTGTTTTGTCTGTGTTAACGTGTATCGTCTATTACTGACATATTGTCTGGTGTTGGTATATCGTCTGGTGTTGACCACGCATCTTCTGGGTTTGACTAAGTGTTACTTACATTTTTTTGCACACTTAATAAACTTATCAAAAAAATTTATACATTTCTAAGATTATTATTATTTGTCTGTCATCAAAATTAATAGAAGTGAAGTCTTCTTGACTTAACAAGTGATTCAATTTATGTTTGATCTAAGATATCCTAAAGTTTTGATTTTTTTTTCAAGATCTAACTATATAATCCTAATTGAATTTGATATTTATAGAGTTATAATCGCTTGGTTTACAAAATTATTGCTAACTTATTCAATTAGATCTAAAGCAATTTGATGGATAATTAATTTAATAATTAAGATATGTCTTCAATTGTTTATTAATATGATAATTGTATGTCTATTAAGTTACCAACTCTTGTTATGCTTATTCACACTAATAACTTAATTAACTCCCTTGATTTATTACCAAGTATATGCATGACAATTATCACAAACATTCATTAATGTGTTAAATTTCATAAGAAATAAGGTTCAAAAAATAATTCAAGAACAATCAAAATAAGCATCTAGAAACCCATAATCATGTTGAACATCTTAGAAATCCAAATATACATTTAAGACAATGAAAGAAACAAAGGGAAAAGAAAGAAAAAGCTAGTTGGAGTCTTTGGAAATATGGAATTCCTCTAAAGCTCTTCTTGATATCTCCTCTTGATCTTCTTTAAATCTGATGGCCACTGCATTTTTTGTGTTTTCCTTATTCTTAAATAGTTCTTGAGGCTACTTGGGTTCTTTTTTAGGGTTTCTCCACTTAAGTTGGTTCCAAATTTAACCTCAAAATGTCACAAGTATAAGAGAACTTATGAGATGGAAAAGTTGAAATCTATTGGAATTGTTGTCTGTCATGCTTGGCACGATTATGCCTCACATTTTCAAATTCTCTCTTTCATGATCATACCTTGTGGTACGATTATGCCTTCCTTCCTACATCCAACATCTTCTTCTGTCTTCAATTTCCTAATTTCCAACACTCATACACACATCAAAAACCGCTTGAAACCTAAAATTAAGATTAAATTCTTGCTCTAAACCAAACAAACACTTAGAGTACATACAAACATTAACAATAACACAATTCTAAGCCTATAAACATACTAATCATCTAAGCAACACTTGAAAATACACTTAAATGCCTATAAAAACATAATATAATATACACCTATCACTAAAAATGTTAAATTTAGTAGAGGAAATGAAAGTAATCCCAACACCTGTTCATTTAATTTAACTATACAAAATTCCAAATAAATTCTAAGTGAAATAAAAAGTTCTAATAACCCTAGATTTGCAATTCATATGTTCTTATCAAATATTTTTTGTATTCTATGGCCATCTTACATCAACAAACTTAGAGATCAATTCTTTTGACATTCTGGTAATGTTAGGTATCATTCATGTTTTAATTCCTTTTATTGATTCTTCAGGCATCACTCAAACATTTACACATAAAATAAATAAATTCCATTAATTTTTTTCATAATTATGAATAGGTTTATATTGTCCTAATATAGTTGTGTAAGGCTATTTTATAATGAGAAAGTTTGTAGTAACACTTGAATTACAATATGTTAATATAAAAAGAAGTATTTTTGAAAATTTTGTTTTTCATTATGTTAGTGAAATAAGGAAGGAGTTAGGATACCTTCAAGTTCACAAAACATATTATAACATACCAAGTTTCAAATTTAGTACGTCATTTGAACTTACTGAGTCAACCTATGGTTTTCTTATGCTCGTCAACCTTACAAGAATCCATCGAATGGTTGATGTTTATGTAATGTATATGTTAGAAAACCTAGTTTATACTCTTGAGATATTACCTATAACTAGAGGAGAGGATAGAGATATTGAAGGTGAAGAGGAAATTTATGGCGTTGTGGTGGATTTTATTGACAATGAACATAATTATCAAAAAGTTTGTGATGTTGATGAATATACTGATAAAAAAGTTAATGAAGTAGTTTGTGAGGTCGATGAACATGTTCAAGACTTAAGTGATCAAGATGTTAGAGACTAGGGTGATAGTTATGCATAAGTTGATATTTATGATGACCATCAACCAACTAAAATTGATTCAATTGATTGTGGTAGTTTTATTGTTAGTGACAAATATCTAAGCATATAAGAGCTTAGAGAATCATTACAAATAAGTTTTAAGAATAATCCAATTAATATGACACCCATTAGAGATCAAGGAAGGAATTTGGAAATGCAAAAGAATATAAACAGTCTTTTGTGGATTATGTAGTGGGAATAAGATAAAATATCAAGTTGAAGAAGAGTAAAGGTTATAGGATCAAAGTTGTATGTATTGAAGGATGTTGTTTATAATTGCTTAATGGACTATATTTTTAATCACATGTTTAGTTATTTTTTTTGTTTATTTGAGTTTATTATTTTTAGTACTTAATTTGTTTATAGTATATTTTTAAGTCTTAATTACCTTTTTAGATTGAATAGAGAGGAATTTAGGCTAATTGAAGCCAGAAGAATAAAGTATTGAAGTTGTTTTAGAAGGAAATGATTGTGTTGGTAGAGGATATACCCATGTAAGACTTGGACATGACCATATAAGTCTCTATAACCATGTATAGGTTGAAAGACATTGTTTTTCCCCATGTTGAGGTTCACACTAGTACAATAATGGACATGATTGTGTCGATAGACCATGTAAATTGTTAGAACCATATTTATGCGTGATTGTTGAGTTTTTAGGTGATATTTTTATAAGTTATATTTTTAGTATTCATTGAGATATTTGATCTAAATGAAAAGTATATATTATCTACATATATTAACCCTAAGGGTTAGCTTTTAAGCCTAAGAGCAATATATCATTATATTATGCTCTTTTAATCTTTATTGTGTTTTTTATCATGCATAGTTGGATAATTCTAGAACTTGCTTTTATTATTTGTATCAAGACCACATTTTCAAACTAGAGGTATTAAAATGATCTAAGCATTTAGATTTAAATAGGTTTTTAGTCCTTTTTTCTTTGGTTATTACCTACCTTATTTTATCCCTTAGGAGTAACCAATGTTGAGATTTAACCTTTTGTTTGATTAATAATAACCATATTGATATCTAGTCACCCTATTTTTTAAAAAACTTTTCATCCAATTTTGAAACCTTAAGGATTTGCATTTATTTGATTGTATAAAACTTAAATTATATTAAAAATTTTAAATAGAAGATTTATTAGTCTTACAAATGCTGGTGCATGTTATTTGTTAAATTTGTTTCTTCTTATGTTCATTGTTGCTTCAACTTTATATTCTCTACAAAGTAACTCAAATTTAATTTTGAAAAAGGGAAAAAAGAGAAAAGAAAGCTTATATAGCAACAAGTATTATTGTTGTGCTAGTTTTGAAGTTTTCCTCGAAGGACCTATTCTATAAACAACCAATTTTATGTAGTCTTATTTAGGTTACCTTTTTAATTCTCTCTTCTGTACCTTTACTTGAGCCCTGTTATATCCTGTGTAAAAGACCTTTTGATTTTTGCTTCTATTTTACTTATTAGTGGTCGAAAGATGATTTTATTGAAAGCTTATAGTTATGATTCATTTTATATATTAATTTGAGAGTTTTTTAATTGTCTTTTATACTATAAACACTTTGAATGAATTGATTGAATCCTTTATAAAGGTCTGGATTTTTGTACTTTTGATTTTAGAAAGATTGATAATTTGATTGTTATTGATATTAGTTTATGGAAGTTTGTTATAAAATTACTAGAGTCTAATTATATGTTGAATTAATGTGTAACACATGATAATTTAGTATGCGGATGGATAGGTTGAAATTGAAAATGGATGGATGTTTAATTTGCTTAAAGGAAAGAAATAGCTCAAGTATAGGAAAGTCTAATAAATACTTAATAGACTATATTTTTAATCCCAAGTTTAGTGCATTTTGTTTGTTTATTTGAGAGTTTTTAGTGTTTTTAGTACTTATTTTATTTCTAGTATGTTTTTAGCTCTTAATTTCCTTCATGGATATAAATGGGAGGAAGTCAGGCAGAATTGAGGATGAAAACTAAAGGATTTAAGTTGTTTTGGAAGGACATACTTGTGTTGGTAGAGGACACACCCATATGAGGCTTAAACATAGTCATGTAAGAGATCTTGTAAGTCTCTGTAATCGTATTTAAGTTAAAAGAACTTGTTTCACCCTTGTTAAAGCCAGAAACACCTATATGGTGATGGAAACAGTAGTTTCCACAAACTGTGTAAATTGTTGGAACCATGTTTTCATACAATAGTTGAATTTTCAAGTGATATATTGGAAACGTATGGGTGACCGTGTATAGTGCAGAAATCCTAATTTCAAAGTAATAAAAGGTAATTAGGAAAGGAAATTAAAGGAGTGTGGGCTTTAAATTCAATTTTGAACTTTGAAGAGATAGAGATACTTAAAGATTGAATTAGAGATCCAAATAGAGATCGTATTTCTGTTAAAGTTTTGTTGAAGTTTATTTTAAAAGCTTTCTTTACCATAAGTATTCAAATCGCATCTTGTGGTATAAAAAGTATCTTTCCTATGAGGATTGTGTTAGTCACATACTAATTCTTGTAAAACTTTATTTAAGGTCAACAATATAATAATATAATGAGAAAATAAACTAAACTAAAGAAAATTAATAATTGAACATGCAGTAATGAAACAATTGATTAATTAATGATGAAAACTTAGGAACTACTTCTATCCTTATTTGCTTTCGCTTCACCTTCTTGATTTAATAATACTCGACCCTAGATATCTAATAGTTATGATTACACACTCTCGATATCTAACTAAGTAATCCTAATTAAATAGATAGAAATTGAATTGTGACCTCTCAATCTATCAAAACTCTTCATAACTATCTAATTGGATTTCAACCAATCTTATAGGTAACTAGCAAATAATTATGATCTCTCTTCAATTGCCTATTTATTTGATATTTATAGGACTATTAGGCTATCAACTCTCACTAAACAACACAAACTCAAATGTTTCAACCTAATCTCTTAATTTAAATTCAATATGAAACAACAAATATCACAAAGTACACTAAAAATTAGATCCAGAATGTATAAGTTTAACAAATAATTCAAGAGTAATTCCTAATACAAATATAGAAATCCATAGTCGAAACCATATAATCCAAATTATTCATCACCAATATTCAAAAAAAAGAAAACATAAAAAATAGTAAAGGTTTGAATTCTTAATGCCTTATCTTCTTTTGCTGTAATTTGGAATCAGTAGTTTTGTCCTTTTGATACGTGTTTTTATGCTCTCAGCCACCTCTTTGATGTTTTTCTTTTCCTTTTTATAATCTTAAGCCTTCGAAGATTCTTTTTAATGTTTTCCCACTTGTTTCTGTTCCAAAATAACCTCAAATTATAAAAAGCATAAAAAAATCATATCTTAGAAATATGCCTCTTGCACGATCATACACTGCTTCCTATACCACCTCTTTGTCACTATTATGCATGGCATGCATGATGACGAAAAAGGCTTCACCAAGGTTGCTACTATCTTAATGTACAATCATGACTTATCTTGTTCTCTAGGTCTTCCTTCATTTTTCTTCAATTTTCCTATCTCCACTCACCATCAAACATGTTAAACATCCCCCAAATCATACAATTAATATCACATTCTTGCCCTAATAAATAAAAATCAAAGAAAACACATAAAAGACTAATAAGAACATAAATCTAAGTCCTAAACATACAATTATCACCTAAGAAAATAGTTTATAACACAATCAAAAGCCTAGAAAACTCACTATAATTTACACATATCAACTTTCTCACACTTAAACTTTTTCTTTTTTCTAAGCAAAACTAAAACTACAAAATAAAAAGAATAGAAAACACAAATAATCACACAATCATGCAAAAATCTAATAATGGTATAGTGGCATCAAATCTCATGAAATTAACTTGCCCACAACATCAATCACTCAAAAAGTTCTAACACACTAGCTTGTTCCATTCATGTTTAAGTGCTTTGTTTTAAATACTTATATCAACAAAAATATTGAAATCTTATTAATACATTTACGAAACAACATAAACTCATTTTTATTTACCAATTAAAGAGGTATGCCATCACTAAGTATCCCCCTTATAGAATTTCTTGATCTTTTGCAAGATCAATACGTTCATTTTTATTGAAAACATCATATTTATAGATTTTATTTTATTACTTAGTCTTTTAATGAGAAGGCAAATACCTTCACATGAATGTCCCTCAGTTACTCAACTAGGTTACATTTTATTTAGCTTGGTTAGATTGTCCTTAAAACCTTTTGACATAAAGACAAACATTTTATCATGAATATCCCCCAGTTACTTAACTTTATCATAACTCACAATTGGCTACTAGCTTTATTCTTTACCCAAAATTTTCAAAAAAAGGCCAATAAAATAAGACATTTATTTAACACATTTATTCAACCTCTTTTAACCTAAATCATTTTTTTCTAATTAATCACTCCCATGAAATGCTACTAATGATGCCTACCAATTCAAATGAATTTAATTACAAGTACATCCAAACAAGTGTCATAAAACGAAAGAATATGTACAATATTCTAATCGACATGCATATTTCACCTAAAAAACACTTAAAACATAAACTCCACAAGTTTCACATAGTTAAGATAATTCCTTTCAATTTTATGACATCGACCCATTGACACAATTCAAACATTATGTAACAAGAATTTATATAATGCTAACATAAGAAAAATATATAAAATGTAAACATTATGTAATAAGAATTTAACCAATGCTAACGTAAGAAAAAATACAAACAAAGCAAATGCAAAATCCCATACAACTAAAAATGCAAAAACATATATGTCCTTGCACTTGAGCAATAAATTGTCTTTAATGTGGAAAAACCACATAACTAACGCACAATCTAAACATAAAACTAATTAAAAATAAAAATAATAGAAATACAAAATAAGGGAGTGAATACTTATAGGGGTTATAGTGGTTATGACATCAAATAAGGGATTTAAAAGCCTGCACTATAGAATACCTATAGTTTCTTTGTTTGGAAGCCCTAATGTCGCATTACCCTTTCAATTATACCTCTATGGAATCCATTTCGCCCTCTAGTTGCTTATTTTTTTTCTAATTTACTGAGCGTTGTCTCCCAACCTTCTTGTTCTTCATCAGATTCTTCACTCGATATTACCTTTTAATGTTACTGTGGCAGTGTTAAACTACATCCTGCCTACTTTATCCTGTGTTTAACTATAGACTTATATCTCAGATCTTCATGTTCCATACCATGAGAATCCAAGATTTCAACCTTCTAAAGTGTGTACTATTAAAAATTTAAGGGAAAGTAAGGGTTAGTCTGTTAACAACAACATCATAGTACTAAGCCAAATCAGTTATTAAAAAACATATGCTAAAATAGCTACTCTTTTTTATAATCAAACTAACTATTGTTTAGATGATTTGTGTGGATGTGCAGACCTTGACTTTGTTCTTCATACCCCAAAATAAGAATAAATCCTTTTTAGATTTTTTTTACTTTAACTTTTAGCAAAAAAAAAGTGTGACACATGAATTTATATAGTAACAAATGATATACACTTCTAATGACATTATTTGGTGCATTATAAGGTCAAACATATATAATATAGACAATTGTTATGCGATTCCACAACCTTGGTTTTAGGGAATCTAGATATTTCCTATATAATATAATAATATAAATTACATGGTTTCCCTATAACTTTAGAATAAAAATTATTTAGCTTCTTAGGCAAGCTAATGTAATGTAAAATTATAGGGTTAGTTCTTTATATGAATACATTTTTCTCAATTAATTCTAGGACTAAATAATTCAAAATTTTCTTTCAACCCTAAATCTTCCAAGATTAGGAAATAAAAATATCAAGGTGCAGTTATAGTTTTATAATAAAGTTTTTTTGTAACTTCTCACTTTCATCTTACCTTTGGTTTTGGACCTTTGTGCAAGTTGCTTCAATCTAGGCGTCCTCATGTGTATGAAAAACTACAAAATAACCACACAAGAAGACCAAAATTTTAGGAGAGAAGTGAAATAAATATAATGTCAAACCTAGTAAAAATATGTTTTCTAGATCTATAGGTAAATAATGTTAAAATGGAAAATAGTGTGAAATCCATTTGAAAATTGAGTGAAAACAAGTGAAAATGAGATAAGGGCTTCTAACTAGAGAGAGAAAACATGAAAAGAAGAAGAATCATTTAAATATACTAGGGTTTTGGAGGGTTAAAGGTAGCGTTTACTTAATCGTGCAACATCAGTAATCTAATAGGCCTCTGGCATGATTGTGCATCTTATGCAGGATCATAACAAAGGATATCCCCTCCAATATTGCATGATCATGCACCCTTCTAGATATTTTCTTTAACCATTTGTCACACTTCAGTTTTCCTATCTCTACTCATTATCAGGTTAAACATCCCCTAACTTGTACAATTAAGATCACACTCTTACCTTAATCAATAGCAATCAAACAAAACACTGACAAGAAAATAAATCTAAGTCCTAAACACATGATTATCACCTAAGAAAGTACATTAAAACACATTCTAAAGCCTAGAAAACACATTATAATTTACACTCATCAAGCTTCAATCAATTTTGTTTAATGAAAATGGGCCATAGAATAAAATCTCTTATTTTTTATTATTCTTCTAAATCTTTGGATATGTTTTCTATTTTTATGATATAAATTTGTTTAGTTCTAGGCTAGTGGAATAGGAAATTTATTTTAGCACATTTATTCATCTTTCAACTCTTTTTAATTATTATCATTTTTATACTCTTACCTACATCATTTCCGCTTATTTAATCCATTCCCATGAAAGGCTACTAATTGTTCCCAACAAATTAATTTCATTCAATCATAAGTGCATCCAAACAAGTGTCATAAAATGGAAGAATAGGTACATCATCCTAATCAACATGCACATTTAACTAAAAAACACCAAAAACTCAATCTTCACAAGTTAATGTTTTTTTAAAATTAAATGATCATGCTCATAGTTAAGTCGATCCCTTTTAATTCCCTACCATTTACTCATTCACACAAATATACACAATGCAATATCATGCAACACAAATTCTATAAAATGCAAACAAAATCAAAATGCAAACATAAAGTCGCACATAATTGATAGTACAAATACATATACGTCCTTACACTTAAACAACACATTGTCCTCAATGTGAAAAAATGACACACAACTAACAACAAACACAAATAACTAAAGTAACAGAAAAATAAAGGAAGCTAGAATAAGGGGTAAGAGAACTTACAAGGATTAGGGTGATGATGGTGGGGAGGAGGATCTTAGATGCCTTACTGCAACAATTTCTTTAGTTGGTAGCATTGTTATTGCACTACCTTCTACAATTATGCCTCCATGACATCCATTCTTATAACATAACACTCCCATAAAGCATATGCCTAACATATCGAAGGATATTCATAAACATACTTTATAAAAGAGCATTTTAAGATGGACATATTTCCAAATTTTAAAGGCATCATATATCAACTCTTTACATATTTTAATTGTTTCAAAACAAAGTCATTTCAAATCTTCGTTTTGAATCATTTCAGTCACAACCATATTGTTCCATTTCATTTACAAACATACACAGTCTCAAAAATCATTTCATTTCTAAAATTCACATGTACATTATACAACAGTTGAGAGATACAATTCTTGATACAACATAACTAAGACATTTATAGGTACAACTAATCTTGACACTGACCCATATCTAAATGCATAAGTTACTTCAACTAGACTAGCTAGATCTCTTCTAAACCTAAAAATCAACGTTACAATTTTGATGAGTTTCACTAAGTTAGTGAGTGAATCATCATCGATGTGCTCACTCAAATAGAACATAAACATCTCAAGTATAAAACATAGTTTAATTAGTATAACACCTTATCCAAATTCAAATCTCATATATATCACATTACTCATCATATTTCAACAAGCACATTATGAATACAAAGACTTCATATAGTCATTTTAGAATAATCCAATCATTTATCTCAATTCTTCATATCATCAACATATACACAAGCATTACACATCATTATATCAACACAATTCAACATTTATTTACAATCAATCTCATGAACGCATGTAAAGATATAGATACAAATGCACATGAGACTCACTTCCATTTTTATTTTTTTATGACCGAGTAACTATTTAACTATCCTATATTAGTTGTAGATTTTGGACTCATTTTAGATACCATCCTATACCTATTGTGGATGCCAGGTTCATTATTCGTTGAGTTTGTGTTTTTTACACATTCTGAGCTCTAAGCTCTTTTCATGTTGGTCACTTCGGTCACAACTCCTTTATCTGATCATGCATATTCATAAGATGGAGTGCAACATTCCATATAATATGCTATCAATTACTTTCAATGCACACAGTTAGTTATCACAATCATTAGATTTAAGTCTGACATTCAACATTTAGTTGAGTACACATTCTCCCATTCACATACAATCAGTAAGCACTTCCAATACATTCCTGAATATCAAGCTCCTCGGACTAATAATTTCCAGAATGTCACAATTATATAAGTACCAATTCAGTAACTGAAATTTAAACAAAAAGTATTCATTTGTAGTAAGGATCATCTAGGTCAACTCACCGTATGCTCCAAATAAGTTGTTGCTTTGGTGAACCAACAATGTCTATATGTTGGCAATCACTTGTGTATCTATCTTCTTGCAATACACACACATAGTTCACAATTCATTAAGTTATCAATCATAAGATTACTCAATCATTCATATGTATATAGATCATGTTTTTCAATTCATGCTCAATTGACTCTCCTTGGTATGTATCCTTATTCACAATTCCTGATCATTCATTCATCATAGCTTATAAATAAATTGTTTGTAATTAGGTTATGCTTTAGGTAAGTTTGATTACCCTAAATTCATTAATCATACATTCATCAATTTTTTCCAAGTATTAAGTATTCACACAATTTCCCAATTATCATTCATTCACACGTAATTCATTTCTTATATCCTTTGAATCTCATTTACATTCACATGAACATCTTTATACCATTAACAACTCTTACTTCTCAAATTCATATACATTGGCATCAATCATTTCATTACTTAATTTATAACATCAATTAACAACTTAAACTTATCAAGCGCTTAATCATTTAATCAAGTAACTTTCTAGGTTTATTTTAAGCCCCAATGAAGTCCATTTACACTATTATAAAGTGTCTTAACCTTATATAGTCCAAAAATTGCCCAAAACCAACCTTTTCTCCTTCCAAATTACTTCCCACAATAGTGAGAAGGATCCTTATAAATCCCACGATAATAGGATGAGTGAACTGAAGATTCACTCACCCATAACCTTCATTTTGCTTCTAACTTTTTCTCCCTCATACTCTATGCAATGCACCTTCACCACAATCCATCAATTTCACTTCAATTCTACCTTATTTATGCTTCAATCCCTTATCAAATTCATTTCCAAAAATCATTCATTAGACAACTCACAAATTGTTATCTTTCGCACATCAAAATTAAAACAGAAACTATCATTCACTGTCAATCATATATTCTAGTTCCGTTTCCATTTTAAGATCACTATATTAGCACCTTTTTTAACGTAAATTCACCTTCATTATACCTTAAATACTAATCTAATTCATACATAAAACAATCCATAACCTACTATTCATACATCAAGAACACAACAGAAAGGTATCCAAGTTCATGCAGAAATTTCTAGCACAATTCATTATCAATATCATATACAATTCATTCCAATTTCATCATCATAAATTCTTTATTATAGCATGGCATAAATATCAATCTTTTATTTATCTAACTCAAATTATAGCTTAAAGATCAAGCTAATTTAGCTCTCCATGCATGCAAGGTCAACCAATCATACAGTGGAAGTATATTGGTTCTAGCAAATGTAAGGAGATGATAACATATTATAGCTATCTTTGAGTATAATTTTATATGAATATTGAAGTGACTATGAACAAAAGTAAAGAAGATTTTCAAAGCTATATGGTTATGAGTATATTTCGGAAATTTGAGGAAGGAGGAAGAATGAATTCCAGCAGAAACATCTACCAAAAGTTTTGACCATACATATGTGTCATTAGCTGAGCTAAGATAAGTGTCTACTTATTAAGGACACTTATCCTATAAGGAAGCAAGCTACATGTCTTCACATTAAATGGTACACATGCCCTCTTCTTAAGCTTCCATATTTCCTATTCCTAAGTTGCCATATGTCATATAATCTCTATGTCAAATGTCACTCAATTATGTATGCCAAATGTCACTTAGTTTATAGACTTTTTCATCCTAATTTTTCATGTATCCACTTGTCTTGCCATTTGGCATTTTACCTAGACTAAATGTACATTTTAATTCATCAATTTCTCAATTGTAACAATAAATTTCAAGTTATCAATTATAGTCCATGAATTCTTATCATTGGTAATCCAAACTACAAGACAATGGAATTGCACATTAATGTCACTTTCATTTTAGTTTCATAGCCCAGAATATATCAATTGAGTGTAATTTGTCTAAATAACAATTCATGTGTGTATTCTAATATTATGCATATGAATACATTCATAAAATTATATCACAAATGTATGAAATTCATTCTATATGATGTCCCTCACATGACTTAATAGTCTAACACTTTAGATGCTTTAACAATTTAAGAGATAGGACATTACAATTCTTCCCTCCAGCTTCTTGTTATATGTGAACATCCATCAATCAAAATAACTTTAAAATCACAAAAATACAGTAAATTCATAAGAAATTATGAAAATATATATAAAGAATAACATGCTCTTTTAAGGTCACTAGTTTAACCATTCTATCTCAATTTTTTAAGGAAAAAAAGAAAGCAATTATTTCCCTTTCATGTGAGTATATTCCTCAAAAATAGGATTTGCATTTATGGCTATTGACCTTGAATGTTTTCCTTTTTATCATTCTCCAATTCTAAAGGTCCATGATTAAACACTTGGATAACCTTTAGAGGACCAATCTAATGTGACTTAAGCTTTCCTAAAATCAACTTCAATCTCGAGTTAAATAGAAAAACTGAATCTCCTATCTTGAACTCCTTCTTCTAAATATAAGCATCATGAATGTTTTCAATTCTTCCATTTATAACTTGACATTATTATGAGCATCAAATCTTAAATCTTCTTGATTATTAAGTTTTAGGAGTCTCCTCTCACCAAATTTCTTCTAATCGATATTCAATGCCTTGATCGCACAATATGCCTTATGGTCTAACTCCCCCAGTAAGTGACAAGTTTTTCTATAAAAAAGTTAAAACGATGTTATGCCAATAGGTATCTTAAAGGCAGTTCAATATTTCCACAAAGCATCATTAAGATTTAATTCTCAATCCTTCCTCAAATCATTAACTATTAGAACCTGCTTCTGGAGCCCAGCATTCATAGTCATTAAACTGAAACAGTACTTGTCCTCAACCATAATGAATCAGTTTCGGGACAAATAGCATAACTTTCCCTAGAGACATCAGATTAAGGTAGTTCTTAGATGGTTAGAAAGAAGACTTCAAGGTCTAAAACTTTTATATAGACCTTGAAGATAGATTATGTCATATACAGGGTCAAAAAGTTTGACAAGACAATAGGGTTAGACAAAACTGGATGAAAGTTCAGATGAATTAGAACAATTATCATAAATTTCTCTTTGGATATCGGATTAAGGTAGTTATTATATGGTTGGAAAGAGGACTTCAAGATATAGAACTTTTATGAAGATCTTGAAGATAGATTCTATCATTTATAGGGTCAAAATTGGACTAGACGATAGGGTTAGACTAATTAGAACAATTGTCATAACTTTCTCTAGGGATATTGGATTAAGGGGTTCTTTATATGGTTCGAAAGAGGACTTCAAGATCTACAACTTTCATGCAAACCTTGAAGATAGATTCTGTCATCTACAGGGTCAAAATTGGACCAGAATGTGTAAGATGAATAGTGCAGAAAAGATACATGTCATCACTAGACGACACGTCATCACCAGACGATACATCATTACCAGACGATACAGTCTATTGGACCCCGATTTTTAAGTGGAAGTCAGAAATAATAATTGAAAAGAAATGAGTGTTATTGTGTATATGTTATGGTATAGATGTATT